>CM036907.1:47841971-47849471 GCA_020800305.1 Porphyrio hochstetteri
CCCAAACACTAACCATAACCCTAAACACTAACCCTAATCCTGAACCTAACGCAACCCTAACCCTAACCCCAAACACTAACCCTAACACCTAAACCTAACCCTAGCTCTAAACCTAACCCTAACCCTTAACCCTAAACTTCTCCCTAACCCTAACCCTCACCCTAACCCTAAATTAACTCTAACCCTAAACCTAACCCTAACACCTAACCCTAACCCTAACAGTCACCCTAACAATAATCCTAACCCTAACCCTAACCCTAAACCAGAAACCTAACCCTAACCCTAACACTTACCCTAAACCTAACCCTAATCCTAACACTAACCCTAACCCTAACCCTAACCCTAACCCTAACTCTAACCCTAACGCTAAACCTAACCCTAACCCTAACCCTAACCCAAACACTACCCATAACCCTATACACTAACCCTAACTCTAGCCCCTAACCCTAACCCTCAACCTAACGCAACCCTAACCCTAACCCCTAACACTAACCCTAACACCTAAACCTAACCCTAGCCCTAAACCTAACCCTAAAACTTAACCCTAAACTTCTCCCTAACCCTAACCCTCACCCTAACCCTAAATTAACTCTAACCCTAAACCTAACCCTAACACCTAACCCTAACCCTAACAGTCACGCTAACAATAATCCTAACCCTAACCCTAACCCTAAACCAGAAACCTAACCCTAACCCTAACACTTACCCTAAACCTAACCCTAATCCTAACACTAACCCTAACCCTAACCCTAACCCTAACCCTAACTCTAACCCTAACGCTAAACCTAACCCTAACCATAACCCTAACCCAAACACTAACCATAACCCTAAACACTAACCCTAACTCTAGCCCCTAACCCTAACCCTCAACCTAACTCAACCCTAACCCTAACCCCGAACACTAACCCTAACCCCTAAACCTAACCCTAGCCCTAAACCTAACACTAACCCTTAACCCTAAACTTCTCCCTAACCCTAACCCTCACCCTAACCCTAAATTAACTATAACCCTAAACCTAACCCTAACACCTAACCCTAACCCTAACCCTAACCCTAACCCTAACATTAACCCTAAACCCTAAACCTAACCCTAGCCTTAAACATAACCCTAACCCTTAACCCTAAACTTGTCCCTAACCCTAACCCTCACCCTCACCCTAAATTAACTCTAACCCTAAACCTAACCCTAACACCTAACCCTAACCCTAACACTAACACTAACCCTAACCCTAACTCTAACCCCCAACACTAAACGTAACTGTAACGCTAAAACTAACCCGTAATCCCTAAACCCTAACACTAACCCTAACCCTAACCCTAACCCGACCCTAATTGTAAACCCTAACCCTAACCCTAACCCTAACCGTAACCCTAACCCTAACCCTAAACCTAACCCTAACCCTAACCCTAACACTAACCCTAATGAACCTAACATTAACGCTAACCCTAACCCTAAACCTAACCCTAACCCTAACCCTAACCCTAAACCCTAACCCTAACCCTAATGACACTAACACTAAGGCTAAACCTAATCCTAACAACTAACTCTAACCCTAACACCTAACCCTAACCCTAACCCTAACCCTAACCCTAACCCTAAACCTAACCCTAACCCTAACCCTAACCCTAACCCTAACACTAAACCTAACCCCTAAAACTAACCCTAGCCCTAAACCTAACCCTAAACCTTAACCCTAAAGTTATCCCTAACCCTAACCCTCACCCTAACCCTAAATTAACTCTAACCATAAACCTAACCCTAACACCTAACCCTAACCCTAACCCTAACCCTAACCCTAAATTAACTCTAACAATAAACCTAACCCTAACACCTAACCTTAAACCAAACCCTCACCCTAACACTAATCCTAACCCTAACACTAACGCTAAACCATAAACCTAACCCTAACCCTAACCCTAACCCTAACCCTAACCCTAAACCATAAACCTAACCCTAACCTAACCCTAACCCTAACCCTAACCCTAACCCTAACCTAACCCTAACACCTAACCTTAAACCTAACCCTCACCCTAACACTAATCCTAACCCTAACACTAACCCTAAACCATAAACCTAACCCTAACCCTAACCCTAACCCTAACCCTAACCCTAACCCTAACACTAACCCTAACCATAACAGTAAACCCTTACCCTAACCCTAACCCTAACCCTATACCTAACAGTAAACTCTAAGCCTAACCATAACCCTAACCCTAATGACCCTAACACTAACGCTAAACCTAACCCTAACAACTAACACTAACCCTAACACCTAACCCTAAACCTAACCCTAACCCTAACCCTAACCCTAACCCTAACCCCAAAAATAAACCCTAACGCTAACCCTAACCCTAACCCTAAACCTAACCGTAAACCTAAAATTAAAACCTAACCCTAACCCTAACCCTAACCCCTAACCCTAACCCTAACCCTAACCCTAAAAATAACCCTAACCCCTAAACCTAACCCTAGCCATAAACATAACCCTAACCCTTAACCCAAAACTTATCCCTAACCCTAACCATCACACTAAAACTAAATTAACTCTAACCCTAAACTTAACCCTAACACCTTACCCTAACCCTAACCCTCACCCTAACACTAATCCTAACCCTAACCCTAAACCATAAACCTAACGCTATCCCTAACACTTACCCTAAACCTAAACCTAATCCTATCACTAACCTTACCCCTAAACCTAACCCTAACCCTAACCCCTAACCCTAACCCTGAACCTAACGCAACACAAACCCTAACCCCTAACACTAACCCTAACCCCAAAACCTAACACTAGCCCTAAACCTAACCCTAACCCTTAACCCTAAACTTATCCCTAACCCTAACCCTCACCCTAACCCTAAATTAACTCTAACCCTAAACCTAACCCTAACACCTAACCCTAACCCTAACACTAACCCTAACACTAATCCTAACCCTAAATCTAACCCTAAACCAGAAACCTAACCCTAACCCTAACACTTACCATAAACCTAACCCTAATCCTAACACTAACCCTAACCCTAACCCTAAAACTAATCCTAACACTAAAACTAACCCTATCCCCTAACCCTAACCCTAACCCTAACCGTAAACCGAACCCTAAACCTAAAACTAACACCTAAACCTAACCCTAAACCTAACCCTAACCCTAACCCTAACCCAAACCCTAACCCTAATGACCCTAACACTAACGCTAAACCTAACCCTAACAACTAAAACTAACCCTAACCTTAACACTAACCTTTACCCTAACCCAAACACTAACCATAACCCTAAACACTAACCCTAACCCTAATCCTAACCCTAACCCTAACTCTTAACCTAAAGCAACCCTCACCCTAACCCCTAACACTAAACCTAACCCTAACCCTAACCCTAACCCTAACACTAACCCTAAACCTAACCCTAACCCTTAACCCTAAACTTATCCCTAACCCTAACCCTCACCCTAACCCTAAATTAACTCTAACCCTAAACATAAACCTAACACCTAACCCTAACCCTAACACTCACCCTAACACTAATCCTAACCCTAACCCTAACCCTAAAACATAAACCTAACCCTAACCCTAACACTTACCCTAAACCTAAACCTAATCGTAACATTAAACCTAACCCTAACCCTAACCCTAAATCTAAACCTAACGCTAAACCTAACCCTAACAACTAACCCTAACCCTAAACTTAACACTAACCCTTACCCTAACCCAAACACTAACCATAACCCTAAACTAAAATCCTAACCCTAACCCCTAACCCTAACCCTGAACCTAACCCAACACTAACCCTAACCCCTAACACTAACCCTAACCCCTAAACCAAACCCTAGCCCTTACCCTAACCCTAACCCTAACCCTAAATTAACTCTAACCATAAACCTAACCCTAAAACCTAACCCTAACCCTAACCCTCACCCTAACACTAATGCTAAACCTAACACTAACCCTAAAACATAAACCTAACCGTAACCCTAACACTTACCCTAAACCTAACTCTAATCCTAACACTAACCCTAACCCTAAACCTAACCCTAACCCTAACCCTAACCGTAGCCCTAACCCTAACCCTAAATCCTAACCCTAACCCTAACCCTAACCCTAAAGGCTACAGATAACCCTAAACCTAACCGTAACCGCTAAGTCTAACCATAACCCTAACTCTAACCCCCAACCCTAAACTTAACCGTAACCCTAAAACTAACCCCTAACCACTTAACCCTAACCCTAACCCTAACCATAACCCTAACCCTAACAGTAAACCCTAACCCTAACCCTAACCCTAACCCTAAACCTAAACCTAAACCTAAAACTAACACCTAACCCTAACCCTAACACTAACCCCTAACCCTAACCCTAACCCTAAAACTAACACTAACCCCTAAACCTAACCCTAGCCCTAAACCGAACACTAACCCTTTACCCAAAAATTATCCCTAACCCTAACCCTCACCCTAAACCTAACCGTAAACCTAAAACTAAAGCCTAAACCTAACCCTAACCCTAACCCTAACCTGAAACCTAACCCTAAACCTAACACTTACCCTAACCCTAAGCCTAATCCTAACACTAACCATAACCCGAAACTTAAACCTAACCCTAACCCTAACCCTAACCGTAACCCTAAACCTAACACTAACCCTAACCCTAACAATAACCCTAAGCATAAACCCTAACCCTAACGCTAACCATAACAGTAAACCCTAACCCTAACCCTAACCCTAACCCTAACAGTAAACTCTAAGCCTAACCATAACCCTAACCCTAATGACCCTAACACTAAAGCTAAACCTAACCCTAACAACTAACCCTAAACCTAACCTTAACACTAAACCTTACCCTAACCCAAACACTAACCCTAACCCTAACACATAATCCTAAACCTAACCCTAAACCTAACCCTAACCCTAATCCCAAACATAACCCCTAACCCTAACCCTAACCCTAACCCTAAACCTAACCGTAAACCTAAAACTAAAACCTAAACCTAACCCTAACCCTAACCCTAACCCTAACCCTAACCCTAACCGTAACCCTAAAACTAACCCCTAACCACTTAACCCTAACCCTAACCCTAACCATAACCCTAACCCTAACAGTAAACCCTAACCCTAACCCTAACACTAACCCTAAACCAAAACCTAAACCTAAAACTAACACCTAACCCTAACCCTAACACTAACCCCTAACCCTAACCCTAACCCTAAAACTAACACTAACCCCTAAACCTAACCCTAGCCCTAAACCGAACACGAACACTTTACCCAAAACTTATCCCTAACCCTAACCCTCACCCTAAACCTAACCGTAAACCTAAAACTAAAACCTAAACCTAACCCTAAATCTAACCCTAACCCGAACCCTAACCCTAACCCTAACCCTAACCCTAACCCTAACCCTAACCCTAACCCTAACACTAACCCTAAACCTAACCCTAACCCTTAACCCTAAACTTATCCCTAACCCTAACCCTCACCCTAACCCTAAATTAACTCTAACCCTAAACATAAACCTAACACCTAACCCTAACCCTAACACTCACCCTAACACTAATCCTAACCCTAACCCTAACCCTAAAATATAAACCTAACCCTAACCCTAACACTTACCCTAAACATAAACCTAATCGTAACACTAACCCTAACCCTAACCCTAACCCTAAATCTAACCCTAACGCTAAACCTAACCCTAACAACTAACCCTAACCCTAAACTTAACACTAACCCTTACCCTAACCCAAACACTAACCATAACCCTAAACTAAAATCCTAACCCTAACCCCTAACCCTAACCCTGAACCTAACCCAACACTAACCCTAACCCCTAACACTAACCCTAACCCCTAAACCAAACCCTAGCCCTTACCCTAACCCTAACCCTAACCCTAACCCTAACCATAAACCTAACCCTAACCCTAACCCTAACCCTAACCCTAACCCTAACCCTAACCCTAACCCTAACCCTAACCCTAACCCTAACCCTAACCCTAACCCTAACCCTAACCCTAAAACCTAACCCTAACCCTAACCCTCACCCTAACACTAATGCTAAACCTAACACTAACCCTAAAACATAAACCTAACCGTAACCCTAACACTTACCCTAAACCTAAATCTAATCCTAACACTAACCCTAACCCTAAACCTAACCCTAACCCTAACCCTAACCGTAGCCCTAACCCTAAACCTAAAACCTAACCCTAACCCTAACCCTAACCCTAAAGGCTACAGATAACCCTAAACCTAACCGTAACCGCTAAGTCTAACCCTAACCCTAACTCTAACCCCCAACCCTAAACCTAACCGTAACCCTAAAACTAACCCCTAACCACTTAACCCTAACCCTAACCCTAACCATAACCCTAACCCTAACAGTAAACCCTAACCCTAACCCTAACCCTAACCCTAAACCTAAACCTAAACCTAAAACTAACACCTAACCCTAACCCTAACACTAACCCCTAACCCTAACCCTAACCCTAAAACTAACACTAACCCCTAAACCTAACCCTAGCCCTAAACCGAACACTAACCCTTTACCCAAAAATTATCCCTAACCCTAACCCTCACCCTAAACCTAACCGTAAACCTAAAACTAAAGCCTAAACCTAACCCTAACCCTAACCCTAACCCGAAACCTAACCCTAAACCTAACACTTACCCTAACCCTAAGCCTAATCCTAACACTAACCATAACCCGAAACTTAAACCTAACCCTAACCCTAACCCTAACCGTAACCCTAAACCTAACCCTAACCCTAACCCTAACAATAACCCTAAGCATAAACCCTAACCCTAACGCTAACCATAACAGTAAACCCTAACCCTAACCCTAACCCTAACAGTAAACTCTAAGCCTAACCATAACCCTTACCCTAATGACCCTAACACTAAAGCTAAACCTAACCCTAACAACTAACCCTAAACCTAACCTTAACACTAAACCTTACCCTAACCCAAACACTAACCGTAACCCTAACACATAACCCTAAACCTAACCCTAAACCTAACCCTAACCCTAATCCCAAACATAACCCCTAACCCTAACCCTAACCCTAACCCTAAACCTAACCGTAAACCTAAAACTAAAACCTAAACCTAACCCTAACCCTAACACTAACCCTAACCCTAACCCTAAACCATAAACCTAACCCTAACCCTAACACTAACCCTAACCCTAACCCTAACACTAACCCTAAACCCTAACCCTAACCCTAAACCTAACCCTAACCCTAACCCTAACCCTAACCCTAGCCCTAACCCTAACCCTAACCCTAACCCTAACCCTAACCCTAACCCTAAACCCTAACCCTAACCCTAACCCTAAACGTAACCCTAACCCAAATCCTAACCCTAACCCTAACCCTAAAACATAAACCTAACCCTAACCCTAACACTTACCCTAAACCTAAACCTAATCGTAACACTAACCCTAACCCTAACCCTAACCATAAATCTAACCCTAACGCTAAACTTAACCCTAACAACTAACCCTAACCCTAAA
>CM036907.1:47854471-47859471 GCA_020800305.1 Porphyrio hochstetteri
AAACCTAACCCTAGCCCTAACCCTAAATATAACCCCTAACCCTAACACTAACCCCTAACCCTAATCCTAACCCTAACCATAAAATTAACCCTAACGCTAAACCCTAACCCTAAAAATAACCCTAGCACTAACCCCTAACCCTAGCCCTAAATCTAACCCCTAATCCTAACCGTAACTCTAAACCCTAACCCTAACCCACACTCTAAAACTAACAGTAACCCTAAACCTAACCCCTAAACCTAATCCTAACCCTGACCCTAACCCTAACACCTACTACTAACGAATAACCCTAACACCTACTACTAACGCCTAAACCTAAACTAATCCTAAACCTAACGCTAACCCTAACCCTAACCCTAACCCTAACCCTAACAACTAACCCTAACCCTAACCCCTAACCCTAACCCCAACCTTAACACTAACCTTTACCCTAACCCTAACCCTAACCCTAACCCTAAACCCTAAACCTAACCCTAAACGCTAACCCTAACCCTAACCGTAACCCTAACCCTAACCCTAACCGTAACTCCTAAGTATAACCCTAACCCTAACTCTAACCCCTAACCCTAAACTTAACCATAACACTAAAACTAAGCCCTAACCCCTAAAGCCTAACGCTAACCCTAACACTAAGCATAAACCCTAACCCTAACCCTAACATTAACAGTAAACCCTAACCCTAAGCCTAACAGTAAAACCTAACCCTAACCCTAACCTTAACAATAACCTTTACCCTAACCCAAACACTAACCATAACCCTAAACACTAACCCTAACCCTGAACCTAACGCAACTCTAACCCTAACCCCTAACACTAACCCTAACACCTAAACCTAACCCTAGCCCTAAACCTAACCCTAACCCTTAACCCTAAACTTCTCCCTAACCCTAACCCTCACCCTAACCCTAAATTAACTCTAACCCTAAACCTAACCCTAACACCTAACCCTAACCCTAACAGTCACCCTAACAATAATCCTAACCCTAACCCTAACCCTAAACCAGAAACCTAACCCTAACCCTAACACTTACCCTAAACCTAACCCTAATCCTAACACTAACCCTAACCCTAACCCTAACCCTAACCCTAACTCTAACCCTAACGCTAAACCTAACCCTAACCCTAACACTAACCCAAACACTAACCATAATCCTAAACACTAACCCTAACTCTAGCCCCTAACCCTAACCCTCAACCTAACGCAACCCTAACCCTAACCCCTAACACTAACCCTAACCACTAAACCTAACCCTAGCCCTAAACCTAACACTAACCCTTAACCCTAAACTTATCCCTAACCCTAACCCTCACCCTAACCCTAAATTAACTCTCACCCTAAACCTAACCCTAACACCTAACCCTAACCCTAACCCTAACCCTAACCCTAACCCTAACCCTAAATTGACTCTAACCATAAACCTAACCCTAACACCTAACCTTAAACCTAATCCTCACCCTAACACTAATCATAACCCTAACACTAACCCTAAACCATAAACCTAAACCTAACCCTAACCCTAACCCTAACCCTAAGCATAAACCCTAACACTAACCCTAACCATAACAATAAACCCTTACCCTAACCCTAACCCTAACCCTAACCCTAACAGTAAATTCTAAGCCTAACCATAACCCTAACCCTAATGACCCTAACACTAACGCTAAACCTAACCCTAACAACTAACCCTAACCCTAACCTTAACACTAAACCTTACACTAACCCAAACACTAACCCTAACCCTAACCCCTAACCCTAAACCTAACCCTAACCCTAACACCAAACATAACCCCTAACCCTAACCCTAACCCTAAAACTAACAGTAAACCTAAAATTAAAACCTAACCCTAACCCTAACCCTAACCCTAACCCCTAACCCTAACCCTAACCCTAAAACCAACCCTAACCCCTAAACCTAACCCTAGCCCTAAACATAACCCTAACCCTTAACCCAAAACTTATCCCTAACCCTAACCATCACCCTAAACCTAAATTAACTCTAACCCTAAACTTAACCCTAACACCTAACCCTAACCCTAACCCTCAACCTAACACTAATCCTATCCCTAACCCTAAACCATAAACCTAACCCTATCCCTAACACTTACCCTAAACCTAACCCTAATCCTAACACTAACCTTACCCCTAAACCTAACCCTAACCCTAACCCCTAACCCTAACCCTGAACCTAACGTAATACAAACCCTAACCCCTAACACTAACCCTAACCCCTAAACCTAACCCTAGCCCTAAACCTAACCCTAACCCTTAACCCTAAACTTATCCCTAACCCTAACCCTCGCCCTAACACTAAATAAACTCTAACCCTAAACCTAACCCTAACACCTAACCCTAAACCTAACACTCACCCTAACAATAATCCTAACCCTAAATCTAACCCTAAACCAGAAACCTAACCCTAACCCTAACACTTACCATACACCTAACCCTAATCCTAACACTAACCCTAACCCTAACACTAACCCTAACCCTAACTCTAACCCTAACGCTAAACCTAACCCTAACCCTAACCCTAACCCTAACCCAAACACTAAATATAACCCTAATCACTAACTCTAACTCTAACCCCTAACCCTAACCCTGAACCTAACGCAACCCTAACCCTAACCCCTAACACTAACCCTAACCCCTAAACCTAACACTAGCCTTAAACCTAACCCTAACACTTAACCCTAAACTTATCCCTAACCCTAACCCTCACCCTAACCCTAAATTAACTCTAACCCTAAACCTAACCCTAACACCTAACCCTAACCCTAACACTAACCCTAACCCTAACCCTAACTCTAACCCCCAACACTAAACCTAACTGTAACGCTAAAACTAACCCGTAATCCCTAAACCCTAACACTAACCCTAACCCTAACCCTAACCCGAACCCTAATTTTAAACCCTAACCCTAACCCTAACCCTACCAGTAACCCTAACCCTAATCCTAAACCTAACCCTAACCCTAACCCTAACCCTAACCCTAATGAACCTAACATTAACGCTAACCCTAACCCTAACGCTAACCCTAACCCTAACCCTAACCCTAACCCTAACCTTAACACTAACCTTTACCCTAACCCCAACACTAACCCTAACCCTAACCCTAAACACTAAACCTAACACTAAAAGCTAACCCTAACCCTAATCCTAACCCTAACCCTAACCGTAACCCTAACCCTAACCCTAACCGTAAGCCCTAAGTATAACCCTAACCCTAACCCTAACTCTAACCCCTAACCCTAAACCTAACCGTAACACTAAAACTAAGCCCTAACCCCTAAAGCCTAACGCTAACCCTAACACTAAGCATAAACCCTAACCCTAACCCTAACCCTAACAGTAAACTCTAACCCTAAGCCTAACAGTAAACCCTAACTCTAACCCTAATGACACTAACACTAACGCTAAACCTAACCCTAACAACTAACCCTAACCCTAACACCTAAACCTAACCCTAACCTTAACATTAACCTTTACCCTAACCCAAACACTAACCATAACCCTAAACAGTAACCCTAACTCTAACCCCTAACCCTAACCCTGAACCTAACGCAACCCTAGCCCTAACCCCTAACACTAACCCTAACCCCTAATCACTAAACCTAACCCAAGCCCTAAACCTAACCCTAACCCTAACCCTAACCCTAACCCTAACACTAACCCTAACCCTAACACTAACCCTAACCCCTAAACCTAACCCTAGCCCTAAACCTAACCCTAAACCTTAACCCTAAACTTATCCCTAACCCTAACCCTCACCCTAACCCTAAATTAACACTAACACTAAACCTAACCCTAACACCTAACCCTAACCCTAACCCTAACCCTAAGCCTAACCCTAAATTAACTCTAACAATAAACCTAACCCTAACACCTAACTTTAAACCTAACCCTCACCCTAACACTAATCATAACCCTAACACTAACCCTAAACCATAAACCTAACCCTAACCCTAAGCCTAAACCTAAGCATAAACCCTAACCCTAACCCTAATCATAACAGTAAACCATTACCCTAACAATAACCCTAACCCTATACCTAAGAGTAAACTCTAAGCCTAACCATAACCCTAACCCTAATGACCCTAACACTAACGCTAAACCTAACCCTAACAACTAACACTAACCCTAACCCCTAACCCTAAACCTAACCCTAAACCTAACACTAACCCTAACCCTAACCCCAAAAATAAACCCTAACGCTAACCCTAACCCTAACCCTAAACCTAACCGTAAACCTAAAATTAAAACCTAACCCTAACCCTAACCCTAACCCCTAACCCTAACCCTAACCCTAAAAATAACCCTAACCCCTAAACCTAAACCTAGCCCTAAACATAACCATAACCCTTAACCCAAAACTTATCCCTAACCCTAACCATCACACTAAAACTAAATTAACTCTAACCCTAAACTTAACCCTAACACCTAACCCTAACCCTAACCCTCACCCTAACACTAATCCTAACCCTAACCCTAAACCATAAACCTAACGCTATCCCTAACACTTACCCTAAACCTAACCCTAATCCTAACACTAACCTTACCCCTAAACCTAACCCTAACCCTAACCCCTAACCCTAACCCTGAACCTAACGCAACACAAACCCTAACCCCTAACATTAACCCTAACCCCAAAACCTAACACTAGCCCTAAACCTAACCCTAACCCTTAACCCTAAACTTATCCCTAACCCTAACCCTCACCCTAACCCTAACTCTAAACCTAACCCTAACCCTAACCCTAACCATAACCCTAACCCTAACCCTAACCGCTAAACCTCTCCCTAACCCTAACCCTCACCCTAACCCTAAATTAATTCTAACCCTAAACCTAACCCTAACACCTAACTCTAACACCTAACACTAACCCTAACCCTAACCCTAACCCTAGCCCTAAACCTAACCCTAACCCTTAACCCTAAACTTATCCCTAACCCTAACCCTAACACTAAGCCTAAATTACCTCTAACCATAAACCTAACCCTAA
>CM036907.1:47861971-47869471 GCA_020800305.1 Porphyrio hochstetteri
CTAACCCTAAACCATAAACCTAACCCTAACCCTAACACTAACCCTAACCCTAACCCTAACCGTAGAAATAACCCTAAACCTAAACACTAACCCTAAAACTAAACCTAACCCTAACCCTAAAGGCTAAACATAACCCTAACCCTAACCGTAACTGCTAAGTCTAACCCTAACCCTAACCCTAACCCTAACTCCCAAACCTAAACCTAACCGTAAACCTCAAACTAACCCCTAACCCCTAAACCCTAACCCTAACCCTAAGCATAAACCCTTACCCTAACCCTAACCCTAACCCTAACCGTAACCCTAACCCTAACCCTAACCCTAATGACCCTAACACTAAAGCTAAACCTAACCCTAACCTTAACCCTAACGCTTACCCTCACCCAAACACTAACCATAACCCTAAGCCCTAACACTAACCCTAACCCCTAACACTAAACATAAGCCCTAAACCTAACCCTAGCCCTAACCCTAACCCTAAACCTAACCCCAACCCTCACCCTAACACTAATCCTAACCCTAACCATAACCTTAAACCATAAACCTAACCCTAACCCTAACACTTACCCTAACCCGAAACCTAATCCTAACACTAACCCTAACACTAACCCCTATCCCTAACCCTAACCCTAACCCTAATCCTAAACCTAAACGTAACCCTAAAACTAACACCTAAACCTAACCCTAAACCCTAACCCTAAAACCTTACATTAACACTAACACCTAACCATAACCCTAACCCCTGAAACTAAACCTAACCCCTAACCCTAACCCTAACCCTAAACCCTATCTATAAACCCTAACACTAACTCTAACCCTAACACCCAACCCTATCCCTAACCCTAAGTCTAACACCTAACCCTAACCCTAACTCTAACCCTAACCCTAACCCTAAACCTAACACTAACCCTAACCCTAAACGTAATCCTAACCCTAAGCCTAACCAAAACACCTAAACCTAACCCTAGCCCTAACCCTAAATATAACCCCTAACCCTAACACTAACCCCTAACCCTAATCCTAACCCTAACCATAAAATTAACCCTAACGCTAAACCCTAACCCTAAAAATAACCCTAACACTAACCCCTAACCCTAGCCCTAAATCTAACCCCTAATCCTAACCGTAACCCTAAACCCTAACCCTAACCCACACTCTAAAACTAACAGTAACCCTAAACCTAACCGCTAAACCTAATCCTAACCCTGACCCTAACCCTAACACCTACTACGAACGACTAACCCTAACACCTACTACTAACGCCTAACCCTAACACTAACCCTAACCCTAACCCTAACACTAACCCTAACCCTAACCCTAATAACCCTAACACTACCGCTAAACCTAACCCTAACCACTAAGCCTAACCCTATTCTTAACCCTAACCCTCAACCTAACGTAAACACTAACCATAACCCTAAACCCTAACACTAACCCTAACCCCTAAACCTAACCCTGACCCTAACCCTAATTAAATCTAACCCTAAACCTAACTCTAACACCTAACCATAACCCTAAACCTCACCTAACACTAATCCTAACCCTAACCCTAAGCCTAAACCATAAACCTAACCCTAACCCTAACACATACCCTAACTCTAACCCTAATCCTAACACTAACCCTAACCCTAAACGTAATCCTAAACCTAACACTAACCCTTAAACCTAAACTTATCCCTAACCCTAACCCTAACCATAACCCTAACCCTAAACCTAAGCGTAACACTAAAACTAACACCTAAACCTAAACCTAACCCTAACCCCTAACCCTAACCCGAACCCTAAAACTAACCCTAACCCCTAAACCCAACCCTAGCCCTAAACCTAACCCTAACCATTTACCCAAAACTTATCCCTAACCCTAACCCTCACCCTAACCGTAAATTAACTCTAACCCTAAACTAGCCCTAACAACTAACCCTAACACTAATCCTAACTCTAACCCTAACTCTAAAGCATAAACCTAACCCTAACCCTAACACTTACCCTAAACCTAACCCTAATCCTAACACTAACCTTAACCCTAAATCTAACCCTAAGCCTAACCCTAAGGGTAGCCCTAAACCTAAACATAAACCCTAACCCTAACCCTAACCCTAAGCATAAACCCTAACCCTAACCCTAAGCATAACAGTAAACCCTAATCATAACCCTAACAGAAAACTCTAAGCCTAACCCTAACCCTACCCCTAATGACCCTAACACTAACGCTAAACCTCACCGTAACAACTAACCCTAAACCTAACCTTAACACTAAACCTTACCCTAACCCTAACCCTAACCCTAACCCTGAAATTAACCCAACCCTAACCCTAACCCCTAACACTAACCCTAAACACTAAACCTAACCCTAGCCCTAAACCTAACCCTAACACTTAACCCTAATCTTATCCCTAACCCTAATCCTCACCCTAACACTAAATTAACTCTAACCATAAACCTAACCATAACACCTAACCCTAACCCTAACCCTCACCCTAACACTAATCCTAACCCTAACCCTAACCCTAAACCATAAACCTAACCCTAACCCTAAACCTAAACACTAACCCTAAACCTAACCCTAACCCTAACCCTAAAGGCTAAACATAACCCTAACCCTAAACGTAACCGCTAAGTCTAACTCTAACCCTAAAACTAACTCTTACCCCCAACCCTAAACCTAACCGTAACCCTAAAACTAACCCCTAACACCAAAACCCTAACCCTAACCCAAAGCATAAACCATAAACCTAACACTAAGCCTAACCCTAACAGTAAAAAATAACCCAAACCGTAACAGTAAACCGTAACCATAACCCTAACCCTAACACTAATGACCCTAACACTAACGCTAAACCTAACCCTAACAACTAACCCTAACCCTAAACTTAACCATAACCCTTACCCTAACAAAAAACACTAACCATAACCCTAAACCCTAACACTAAACCTAACCCCTAAACTTAAACATGACCCTAACCCAAACCTAAACCTAACCCCTAACACTAACTCTAATCCCTAAACCTAACCCTAGCCCTAACCCTAACCCTAAACCTAACCCCAACCCTCACCCTAACACTAATCCTAACCCTAACCATAACCTTAAACCATAAACCTAACCCTAACCCTAACACTTACCCTAACCCGAAACCTAATCCTAACACTAACCCTAACACTAACCCCTATCCCTAACCCTAACCCTAACCCTAATCCTAAACCTAAACGTAACCCTAAAAGTAACACCTAACCCTAACCCTAAACCCTAACCCAAAAACCTTACATTAACACTAATACCTAACCATAACCCTAACCCCTGAAACTAAACCTAACCCCTAACCCTAACCCTAACCCTAAACCCTATCTATAAACCCTAACACTAACTCTAACCCTAACACCCAACCCTATCCCTAACCCTAAGTCTAACACCTAACCCTAACCCTAACTCTAACCCTAACCCTAACCCTAAACCTAACACTAACCCTAACCCTAAACGTAATCCTAACCCTAAGCCTAACCCAAACACCTAAACCTAACCCTAGCCCTAACCCTAAATATAACCCCTAACCCTAACACTAACCCCTAACCCTAATCCTAACCCTAACCATAAAATTAACCCTAACGCTAAACCCTAACCCTAAAAATAACCCTAACACTAACCCCTAACCCTAGCCCTAAATCTAACCCCTAATCCTAACCGTAACCCTAAACCCTAACCCTAACCCACACTCTAAAACTAACAGTAACCCTAAACCTAACCCCTAAACCTAATCCTAACCCTGACCCTAACCCTAACACCTACTACGAACGACTAACCCTAACACCTACTACTAACGCCTAACCCTAACACTAACCCTAACCCTAACCCTAACACTAACCCTAACCCTAACCCTAATAACCCTAACACTACCGCTAAACCTAACCCTAACCACTAAGCCTAACCCTATTCTTAACCCTAACCCTCAACCTAACGTAAACACTAACCATAACCCTAAACCCTAACACTAACCCTAACCCCTAAACCTAACCCTGACCCTAACCCTAATTAAATCTAACCCTAAACCTAACTCTAACACCTAACCATAAACCTAAACCTCACCTAACACTAATCCTAACCCTAACCCTAAGCCTAAACCATAAACCTAACCCTAACCCTAACACATACCCTAACTCTAACCCTAATCCTAACACTAACCCTAACCCTAAACGTAATCCTAAACCTAACACTAACCCTTAAACCTAAACTTATCCCTAACCCTAACCCTAACCATAACCCTAACCCTAAACCTAAGCGTAACACTAAAACTAACACCTAAACCTAAACCTAACCCTAACCCCTAACCCTAACCCGAACCCTAAAACTAACCCTAACCCCTAAACCCAACCCTAGCCCTAAACCTAACCCTAACCATTTACCCAAAACTTATCCCTAACCCTAACCCTCACCCTAACCGTAAATTAACTCTAACCCTAAACTAGCCCTAACAACTAACCCTAACACTAATCCTAACTCTAACCCTAACTCTAAAGCATAAACCTAACCCTAACCCTAACACTTACCCTAAACCTAACCCTAATCCTAACACTAACCTTAACCCTAAATCTAACCCTAAGCCTAACCCTAAGGGTAGCCCTAAACCTAAACATAAACCCTAACCCTAACCCTAACCCTAAGCATAAACCCTAACCCTAACCCTAAGCATAACAGTAAACCCTAATCATAACCCTAACAGAAAACTCTAAGCCTAACCCTAACCCTACCCCTAATGACCCTAACACTAACGCTAAACCTCACCGTAACAACTAACCCTAAACCTAACCTTAACACTAAACCTTACCCTAACCCTAACCCTAACCCTAACCCTGAAATTAACCCAACCCTAACCCTAACCCCTAACACTAACCCTAAACACTAAACCTAACCCTAGCCCTAAACCTAACCCTAACACTTAACCCTAATCTTATCCCTAACCCTAATCCTCACCCTAACACTAAATTAACTCTAACCATAAACCTAACCATAACACCTAACCCTAACCCTAACCCTCACCCTAACACTAATCCTAACCCTAACCCTAACCCTAAACCATAAACCTAACCCTAACCCTAAACCTAAACACTAACCCTAAACCTAACCCTAACCCTAACCCTAAAGGCTAAACATAACCCTAACCCTAAACGTAACCGCTAAGTCTAACTCTAACCCTAAAACTAACTCTTACCCCCAACCCTAAACCTAACCGTAACCCTAAAACTAACCCCTAACACCAAAACCCTAACCCTAACCCAAAGCATAAACCATAAACCTAACACTAAGCCTAACCCTAACAGTAAAAAATAACCCAAACCGTAACAGTAAACCGTAACCATAACCCTAACCCTAACACTAATGACCCTAACACTAACGCTAAACCTAACCCTAACAACTAACCCTAACCCTAAACTTAACCATAACCCTTACCCTAACAAAAAACACTAACCATAACCCTAAACCCTAACACTAAACCTAACCCCTAAACTTAAACATGACCCTAACCCAAACCTAAACCTAACCCCTAACACTAACTCTAATCCCTAAACCTAACCCTAGCCCTAACCCTAACCCTAACCCTAACCCTAACCCTAACCCTAACCCTAACCCTAACACTTACCCTAACCCGAAACCTAATCCTAACACTAACCCTAACACTAACCCCTATCCCTAACCCTAACCCTAACCCTAATCCTAAACCTAAACGTAACCCTAAAAGTAACACCTAACCCTAACCCTAAACCCTAACCCAAAAACCTTACATTAACACTAATACCTAACCATAACCCTAACCCCTGAAACTAAACCTAACCCCTAACCCTAACCCTAACCCTAAACCCTATCTATAAACCCTAACACTAACTCTAACCCTAACACCCAACCCTATCCCTAACCCTAAGTCTAACACCTAACCCTAACCCTAACTCTAACCCTAACCCTAACCCTAAACCTAACACTAACCCTAACCCTAAACGTAATCCTAACCCTAAGCCTAACCCAAACACCTAAACCTAACCCTAGCCCTAACCCTAAATATAACCCCTAACCCTAACACTAACCCCTAACCCTAATCCTAACCCTAACCATAAAATTAACCCTAACGCTAAACCCTAACCCTAAAAATAACCCTAACACTAACCCCTAACCCTAGCCCTAAATCTAACCCCTAATCCTAACCGTAACCCTAAACCCTAACCCTAACCCACACTCTAAAACTAACAGTAACCCTAAACCTAACCCCTAAACCTAATCCTAACCCTGACCCTAACCCTAACACCTACTACGAACGACTAACCCTAACACCTACTACTAACGCCTAACCCTAACACTAACCCTAACCCTAACCCTAACACTAACCCTAACCCTAACCCTAATAACCCTAACACTACCGCTAAACCTAACCCTAACCACTAAGCCTAACCCTATTCTTAACCCTAACCCTCAACCTAACGTAAACACTAACCATAACCCTAAACCCTAACACTAACCCTAACCCCTAAACCTAACCCTGACCCTAACCCTAATTAAATCTAACCCTAAACCTAACTCTAACACCTAACCATAAACCTAAACCTCACCTAACACTAATCCTAACCCTAACCCTAAGCCTAAACCATAAACCTAACCCTAACCCTAACACATACCCTAACTCTAACCCTAATCCTAACACTAACCCTAACCCTAAACGTAATCCTAAACCTAACACTAACCCTTAAACCTAAACTTATCCCTAACCCTAACCCTAACCATAACCCTAACCCTAAACCTAAGCGTAACACTAAAACTAACACCTAAACCTAAACCTAACCCTAACCCCTAACCCTAACCCGAACCCTAAAACTAACCCTAACCCCTAAACCCAACCCTAGCCCTAAACCTAACCCTAACCATTTACCCAAAACTTATCCCTAACCCTAACCCTCACCCTAACCGTAAATTAACTCTAACCCTAAACTAGCCCTAACAACTAACCCTAACACTAATCCTAACTCTAACCCTAACTCTAAAGCATAAACCTAACCCTAACCCTAACACTTACCCTAAACCTAACCCTAATCCTAACACTAACCTTAACCCTAAATCTAACCCTAAGCCTAACCCTAAGGGTAGCCCTAAACCTAAACATAAACCCTAACCCTAACCCTAACCCTAAGCATAAACCCTAACCCTAACCCTAAGCATAACAGTAAACCCTAATCATAACCCTAACAGAAAACTCTAAGCCTAACCCTAACCCTACCCCTAATGACCCTAACACTAACGCTAAACCTCACCGTAACAACTAACCCTAAACCTAACCTTAACACTAAACCTTACCCTAACCCTAACCCTAACCCTAACCCTGAAATTAACCCAACCCTAACCCTAACCCCTAACACTAACCCTAAACACTAAACCTAACCCTAGCCCTAAACCTAACCCTAACACTTAACCCTAATCTTATCCCTAACCCTAATCCTCACCCTAACACTAAATTAACTCTAACCATA
>CM036907.1:47871971-47949471 GCA_020800305.1 Porphyrio hochstetteri
AACACTAACCCTAGCACTAACCCTAACACAAAAACATAAACCTAAACCTAACCCCAACACTTACCCTAACCCTAACCCTAACCCTAACTCTAACCCTAACCTTAACACTAACTCTTACCCTAACCCAAACACTAACCATAACCCTAAACACTAACCCTAACCCTAACCCCTAACCCTAACTCTGAACCTAACCCAACCCTATCCCTAACCCCTAACACTAACCCTAACCCCTAAACCTAAACCTAGCCCCAAACCTAACCCTAACCCTTAATCCTAAACTTATCCCTAACCCTAACCCTAACCCTAACCCTAAATTAACTCTAACCATAAACCTAACCCTAACACCTAAACCTAACCCTAACCCTCACCCTAACACTAATGCTAACACTAAAACTAAATGCAAACCATAAACCTAACCCTAACCCTAACACTTACCCTAAACCTAACCCTAATCCTAACACTAACCCTAACCCTAACCCTAACCCTAACCCTAACCCTAACCCTAACCCTAACCCTAACCCTAACCCTAACCCCTAAACCTAAACCTAGCCCCAAACCTAACCCTAACCCTTAATCCTAAACTTATCCCTAACCCTAACCCTAACCCTAACCCTAAATTAACTCTAACCATAAACCTAACCCTAACACCTAAACCTAACCCTAACCCTCACCCTAACACTAATGCTAACACTAAAACTAAATGCAAACCATAAACCTAACCCTAACCCTAACACTTACCCTAAACCTAACCCTAATCCTAACACTAACCCTAACCATAAACCTAACCCTAACCCTAACCATAACCGTAGCCCTAACCCTAAACCTAAATCCTAACCCTAACCCTAACCCTAACCCTAACCCTAAAGGCTAAAGATAACCCTAACCCTAACCGTAACCGCTAAGTCTAACCCTAAACCTAACTCTAACCCCCAACCCTAAACCTAACCGTAACCCTAAAACTAACCCCTAACCCCTAAACCCTAACCCTAACCATAACCCTAACCCTAAACCTAACCCTAACAGTAAACACTAACCCTAACCCTAAGCATAAAACCTAACCCTAACACTAACCCTAACCCTAACCCTAACCCTAACCCTAACCCTAAACCTAATCCTAACACTAACCCTAACCCTAACCCTAACCCTAACCCTAACCCTAACCGTAGCCCTAACCCTAACCCCTAACCCTATCCCTAACCCTAACCCTAACCCTAACCCTAACCCGAAACCTAACACTAACCCTAACCCTAAACGTAATCCTAACCCTAAGCCTAACCCAAACACTTAAACCTAACCCTAGCCCTAACCCTAAATATAACCCCTAACTCTAACATTAACCCCTAACCCTAATCCTAACCCTAACCATAAAATTAACCCTAACGCTAAACCCTAAACCTAAAAATAACCCTAACACTAACCCCTAACCCTAGCCCTAACTCTAACCCCTAATCCTAACCGTAACCCTAAAGCCTAACCCTAACCCACACTCTAACCCTAACAGTAACCCTAAATCTAACCCCTAAACCTAATCCTAACCCTGACACTAACCCTAACACCTACACTAACGCCTAACCCTAAACTAAACCTAATACTAACCCTAACACTAACCCTAACCCTAACCCTAACCCTAACCCTAACCCTCACCCTAATTAACTCTAACCCTAAACCGCACACTAACGCTAAACCTAACCCTAAACATCACCTAACACTAATCCTTACCCTAACCCTTACACTAAACCATAAACCTAACCCTAACCCTAACACTTAACCTAACTCTAACCCTAATCGTAACACTAACCCTGACCCTAAACGTAACCCTAGCCCTAAACCGAACACTAACCCTTTACCCAAAACTTATCCCTAACCCTAACCCTCACCCTAAACCTAAATTAACTCTAACCCTAAACCTAACACTAACACCTAACCCTAACCCTAACCCTCATCGTAACACTAATCCTAACCCTAACCCTAACCCTAAACCATAAACCTAACCCTAACCCTAACACTTACCCTAACCCTAAGCCTAATACTAACACTAACCATAACCCGAAACTTAAACCTAACCCTAACCCTAACCCTAACCGTAACCCTAAACCTAACCCTAACTCTAACCCTAACCCTAACCCTAAGCATAAAACCTAACCCTATCGCTAACCATAACAGTAAACCCTAACCCTAACCCTAACCCTAACCCTAACCCTAACCCTAACCCTAACCCTCATCGTAACACTAATCCTAACCCTAACCCTAACCCTAAACCATAAACCTAACCCTAACCCTAACACTTACCCTAACCCTAAGCCTAATACTAACACTAACCATAACCCGAAACTTAAACCTAACCCTAACCCTAACCCTAACCGTAACCCTAAACCTAACCCTAACCCTAACCCTAACCCTAACCCTAAGCATAAAGCCTAACCCTATCGCTAACCATAACAGTAAATCCTAACCCTAACCCTAACCCTAACCCTAACCCTAACCCTAACCCTAACCGTAGCCCTAACCCTAACCCCTAACCCTATCCCTAACCCTAACCCTAAACCTAACCCTAAGTCTAACACCTAGCCCTAACTCTAACCCTAACCCTAACCCTAATCCTAACACTAACCCTAACCCTAAACGTAATCCTAACCCTAAGCCTAACCCAAACACTTAAACCTAACCCTAGCCCTAACCCTAAATATAGCCCCTAACCCTAACATTAACTCCTAACCCTAATCCTAACCCTAACCATAAAATTAACCCTAACGCTAAACCATAAACCTAGAAATAACCCTAACACTAACCCCTAAACCCAGCCCTAACTCTAACCCCTAATCCTAACCGTAACACTAAACCCAAACCCTAACCCACACTCTAACCCTAACAGTAACCCTAAATCTAACCCCTAAACCTAATCCTAACCCTGACACTAACCCTAACACGTACAATAACGCCTAACCCTAAACTATACCTAATACTAACCCTAACACTAACCCTAACCCTAACCCTAACCCTAACCCTAACCCTAATTAACTCTAACCCTAAACCGAACACTAACGCTAAACCTAACTCTAAACCTCACCTAACACTAATCCTTACCCTAACCCTTACACTAAACCAAAAACCTAACCCTAACCCTAACACTTAACCTAACTCTAATCCTAATCGTAACACTAACCCTAACCCTAACCCTAACCCTAACCATAACCCTAACCCTAACCCTAACCCTAAGCATAAACCCTAACCCTAACGCTAACCATAACAGAAAACCCTAACCCTAACCCTAACCCTAACCCTAACCCTAACACTAACCCTAACCACTAACCCTAACCCTATTCTTAACCCCAACCCTTACCATAACGTAAACAATAACCATAACCCTAAACCCTAAACCCTAAACCCTAAACCCATAACACTAACCCTAACCCTAACCCTGACCCTAACCCTAATTAACTCTAACCCTAAACCTAACCCTAACACCTAACCCTAACCCTAAACCTCACCTAACACTAATCCTTACCCTAACCCTTACACTAAACCATAAACCTAACCCTAACCCTAACACTTAACCTAACTCTAACCCTAATCGTAACACTAACCCTGACCCTAAACGTAAACCTAACCCTAACACTAACCCTTAAACCTAAACTTATCCCTAACCCTAAACCTCACACTAACAATAAATTAACTCTAAGCCTAACCCTAAAACCTAACCCTAACCCTAACCCTCACCCTAACACTAATCCTAACACTAACCCTAACCCTAAAACATAAACCTAACCCTAACCCTAACACTTACCCTAACACCAAACCTAACCCTAACCCTAACGCTAACCTTACATTAACCCTAACCCTAACCCTAACCCTGAACTTAACCCAACCTTAACCCTAACCCCTAACACTAACCCTAAACCCTAAAGCTAACCCTAGCCCTAAACCTAACCCTAACCATTAACCCTAAACTTATCCCTAACCCTAACCCTCACCCTAACCCTAAATTAACTCTAACCCTAAACCTAACCATAACACCTAACCCTAAACCTAACCCTCACCCTAACAATAATCCTAACCCTAACCCTAACCCTAAACCATAAACCTAAACCTAACCCTAACACTAACACTAACCCTAAACCTAACCCTAACCCTAACCCTAACCGTAGCCCTAACCCTAAACCTAAACACTAACCCTAAACCTAACCCTAACCCTAACCCTAAAGGCTAAACATAACCCTAACCCTAACCGTAACCGCTAAGTCTAACTCTAACCCTAACACTAACTCTAACCCCCAACCCTAAACCTAACCGTAACCCTAAAACTAACCCCTAACACCTAAACCCTAACCCTAAACCTAAGCATAAACCATAAGCCAAACTCTAAGCCTAACCCAAACAGTAAACTATAACACAAACCGTAACAGTAAACCGTAACCATAACCCTAACCCTAAAACTGATGACCCTAACACAAACGCTAAACCTAACCCTAATCACTAACCCTAACACTAACCTTAACTTTAACCCTTACCCTAACACAAACACTAATCATAACCCTAAACCCTAACACTAACCCTAAACCCTAAACTTGAACATGACCCTAACCCAAACCTAACCCTAACCCCTAACACTAACCCTAATCCCTAAACCTAACGATAGCCCTAACCCTAACCATAACTCTAACCCTAACGCTAAAACTAACACTAACAACTAACCCTAACCCTAAACTTAACACTAACCCTTACCCTAACACAAACACTAACCCGAATCCTAACACCTAACACTAAACCTAACCCTAACCCTAACCCTAACCCTAACCTTAAACATAACCCCAAACCCTAACCCTAACCCTAACACTAAACCTAACAGTAAACCTAAAACTAACACCTAAACCTAACCCTAACCCTAACCCCTAACCCTAACCCTAACCCTAAAACTAACCCTAACACCTAAACCTAACCCTAGCCCTAAACATAACCCTAACCCTTAACCCAAAACTTATCGCTAACCCTAACCATCTCCCTAAAACTAAATTAACTCTAACCCTAAACCTAACCCTAACACCTAAACCTAACCCAAACCCTCACCCTAACACTAATCCTAACCCTAACCCTAAATCATAAACCTAACCCTAACCCTAACACTTACCCTAAACCTAACCCTAATCCTAACACTAACGTTAACCCTAACCCTAATACTAACCCTAACCCTAACCGTAGCCCTAAACCTAAACATAAACCCTAAACCTAACCCTAAGCATAAAACCTAACACTAACCCTAACCATAACAGTAAACCCTAAACCTAACCCTAAGAGTGAATCATAAGCCTAACCCTAACCCTAACCCTAATGACCCTAACACTAACGCTAAACCTAACCCTAACAACTAACGCTATCCCTAACCTTAACACTAAACCTTACCCTAAAACAAACACTAACCATAACCCTAACCCCTAACCCTACCCCTAACCCTAACCCTAAACCTAACCCTAACTCTAACCCTAACCCTAACCCTAAACCTAACACTAACCCTAACCCTAAACGTAATCCTAACCCTAAGCCTAACCCACTTAAACCTAACCCTAGCCCTAACCCTAAATATAACCCCTAACCCTAACATTAACCCCTAACCCTAATCCTAACCCTAACAATAAATTAACCCTAACGCTAAACCCTAACACTAAAAATAACCCTAACACTAACCCCTAACCCTAGCCCTAACTCTAACCACTAATTCTAACTGTAACCCTAAACCCTAACCCTAACCCACACTCTAACCCTAACAGTAACCCTAAATCTAACCCCTAACCCTAACGCTAACCCTAACCCTAACCCTAACCCTAACCCTAACCCTTACCCTAACCCTAACCCTAACCCTAACCCTAACCCAAAACATAACCCCTATACCTAATCCTAACCCTGACCATAACCCTAAGACCTACACTAACGCCTAAACCTAAACTAACCCTAATCCTAACTCTAACACTAACCCTAACCATAACCCTAACCCTAACCCTAACCCTAATGACCGAACACTAACGCTAAACCTAACCCTAACCACTAACCCTAAACCTATTCTTGACCCCAACCCTTACCATAACGTAAACACTAACCATAACCCTAAACCCTAATCCCTAAACCCTAAACCCATAACCATAACCATAACCCTAACCCTGACCCTAACCCTAATTAACTCTAACCCTAAACCTAACCCTAACACCAAACCCTAACCCTAAACCTCACCTAACACTAATCCTTACCCTAACCCTTACCCTAAACCATAAACCTAACCCTAACCCCAACACTTACCCTAACTCTAACCCTAATCGTAACACTAACCCTAACCCTAAACGTAACCCTAACCCTAACACTAACCATTAAACCTAAACTTATCCCTAACCCTAAACCTCACCCTAACACTAAATTAGCTCTAACCCTAACCCTAACACCTAACCCTAAACCTAAACCTCACCCTAACACTAATCCTAACACTAACCCTAAACTAAACCATAAACCTAACCCTAATCCTAACACTTACCCTAACCCCAACCCTAACCCTAACCCTAACCCTAACCCTAACCCTAACCCTAACCCTAACCCTAACTTATCCCTAACCCTAATCCTCACCCTAACCCTAAATTAACTCTAACCCTAAAACTAACCCTAACACCTAACCCTAACCCTAACCCTAACCCTAACCCTAACCCTAATGACCGAACACTAACGCTAAACCTAACCCTAACCACTAACCCTAAACCTATTCTTGACCCCAACCCTTACCATAACGTAAACACTAACCATAACCCTAAACCCTAATCCCTAAACCCTAAACCCATAACCATAACCATAACCCTAACCCTGACCCTAACCCTAATTAACTCTAACCCTAAACCTAACCCTAACACCAAACCCTAACCCTAAACCTCACCTAACACTAATCCTTACCCTAACCCTTACCCTAAACCATAAACCTAACCCTAACCCCAACACTTACCCTAACTCTAACCCTAATCGTAACACTAAACCTAACCCTAAACGTAACCCTAACCCTAACCATTAAACCTAAACTTATCCCTAACCCTAAACCTCACCCTAACACTAAATTAGCTCTAACCCTAACCCTAACACCTAACCCTAAACCTAAACCTCACCCTAACACTAATCCTAACACTAACCCTAAACTAAACCATAAACCTAACCCTAATCCTAACACTTACCCTAACCCCAACCCTAAACCTAACCCTAACCCTAACCCTAACCCTAACCCTAACCCTAACCCTAACCCTAACCCTAACCCTAACTTATCCCTAACCCTAATCCTCACCCTAACCCTAAATTAACTCTAACCCTAAAACTAACCCTAACACCTAACCCTAACCCTAAACCTCACCTAACACTAATCCTTACCCTAACCCTTACACTAAACCATAAACCTAACCCTAACCCTAACACTTAACCTAACTCTAACCCTAATCGTAACACTAACCCTGACCCTAAACGTAACCCTAACCCTAACACTAACCCTTAAACCTAAACTTATCCCTAACCCTAAAGCTCACCCTAAGACTAAATTAACTCTAACCCTAACCCTAACAACTAACCCTAACCCTAAACCTCACCCTAACACTAATCCTAACACTAACCCTAACCCTAAACCATAAACCTAACCCTAACCCTAACACTTACCCTAACCCCAAACCTAAACCTAACCCTAACCCTAAACTTACCCTAACCCTAACCCTAAACCTAACCCTGAACTTAACCCAACCCTAACCCTAATCCCTAACACTAACCCTAAACCCTAAACCTAACCCTAGCCCTAAACCTAACCCTAACCCTTAACCCTAAACTTATCCCTAACCCTAACCCTCATCCTAACACTAAATTAACTCTAACCCTCAACCTAAACATAACACCTAACCCGAACCCTAACCCCTAACCCTAACCCTAACCCTAACGCTAACCCTAACCCTAACCCTAACCCTAACCCTAACCCTAACCCTAACCCTAAACCTAACCCTAGCCCTAAACATAACCCTAACCCTTAACCCAAAACTTATCGCTAACCCTAACCATCTCCCTAAAACTAAATTAACTCTAACCCAAACCCTCACCCTAACACCTAACCCTAACCCAAACCCTCACCCTAACACTAATCCTAACCATAACCCTAAACCATAAACCTAACCCTAACCCTAACACTTACCCTAAACCTAACCCTAATCCTAACACTAACCTTAACCCCAACCCTAATACTAACCCTAACCCTAACAGTAGCCCTAAACATAAACATAAACCCTAAACCTAACCCTAAGCATAAACACTAACACTAACCCTTACCATAACAGTAAACCCTAACCCTAACCCTAACCCTAACCCTAACCCTAACCCTAACCCTAACCCCTAACCCTACCCCTAACCCTAACCCTAACCCTAACCATAACTCTAACCCTAACCCTAATCCTAAACCTAACACTAACCCTAACCCTAAACGTAATCCTAACCCTAAGCCTAACCCACTTAAACCTAACCCTAGCCCTAACCCTAAATATAACCCCTAACCCTAACATTAACCCCTAATCCTAATCCTAACCCTAACCATAAATTAAACCTAACGCTAAACCCTAACCCTAAAAATAACCCTAACACTAACCCCTAACCCTAGCCCTAACACTAACCACTAATCCTAACTGTAACCCTAAACCCTAACCCTAACCCACACTCTAACCCTAACAGTAACCCAAAACATAACCCCTATACCTAATCCTAACCCTGACCCTAACCCTAACACCTACACTAAAGCCTAAACCTAAACTAACCCTAATCCTAACTCTAACACTAACCCTAACCCTAACCCTAACCCTAACCCTAACCCTAACCCTTAACCTAACCCTAACACCTAACCCTAACCCTAAACCTCACCTAACACTAAACCTTACCCTAACCCTTACCCTAAACCATAAACCTAACCCTAACCCTAACACTTACCCTAACTCTAAACCTAATCGTAACACTAACCCTAACACTAAACGTAACCCTAACCCTAACACTAACCCTTAAACCTAAACTTATCCCTAACCCTAAACCTCACCCTAACACTAAATTAACTCTAAC
The DNA here is from genome assembly GCA_020800305.1 of Porphyrio hochstetteri. Taxonomy (NCBI): domain Eukaryota; kingdom Metazoa; phylum Chordata; class Aves; order Gruiformes; family Rallidae; genus Porphyrio; species Porphyrio hochstetteri. Next base: position 47,881,062 of record CM036907.1, read on the forward strand.
CCTAACCCTAACACCTAACCCTAAACCTAACCCTCACCCTAACACTAATCCCAACACTAACCCTAACCTAAACCATAAACCTAACCCTAAACCTAACACTTACCCTAACACCAACCCTAACCCTTACCCTAACCCTAACCCTAACCCTAACCCTAACCCTAACCCTAACCCTAACCCTAACTTCTCCCTAACCCTAATCCTCACCCTAACCCTAAATTAACTCTAACCCTAACCCTAACCATAACACCTAACCCTAAACCTAACCCTCACCCTAACAATAATCCTAACCCTAACCCTAACCCTAAACCATAAACCTAAACCTAACCCTAACACTAACACTAACCCTAAACTTAACCCTAACCCTATCCCTAACCGTAGCCCTAACCCTAAACCTAAACACTAACCCTAAACCTAACCCTAACCCTAACCCTAAAGGCTAAACATAACCCTAACCCTAACCGTAACCGCTAAGTCTAACTCTAACCCTAAAACTAACTCTAACCCCCAACCCTAATCCTAACCGTAACCCTAAAACTAAACCCTAACACCTAAACCCTAACCCTAAACCTAAGCATAAACCATAACCCTAACCCTAAGCCTAACCCAAACAGTAAACAATAACCCAAACCGTAACAGTAAACCGTAACCATAACTCTAACCATAACACTAATGACCCTAACACTAAAGCTAAACCTAACCCTAACCACTAACCGTAACCCTAACCTTAACTCTATCCCTTACCCTAACACAAACACTAACCATAACCCTAAACCCTAACACTAACCCTAACCCCTAAACTTAAACATGACCCTAACCCAAACCTAACCCTAACCCCTAACACTAACCCTAAGCCCTAAACCTAACGCTAGCCCTAACCCTAACCCTAACCCTAACCCTAACCCTAACCCTAACCCTAACCCTAACAACTAACCCTAACCCTAACCTTAACACTAACCCTTACCCTAACCCAAACACTAACCATAACCCTAAACACTAACACTAACCCTAAACACTAACCCTAACCCTGAACCTAACCCAACCCTAACCCTAACCCCTAACACTAACCCTAACCACTAAACCTAACCCTAGACCTAAACATAACCCTAAACCTTAACCCTAAACTTATCCCTAACCCTAACCCTAACCCTAACCCTAAAATAACTCTAACCATAAACCTAACCCTAACACCTAACCCTAACCCTAACCCTAACCATAACCCTAACCCTAACACTAACCCTAAACCATAAACCTAACCCTAACCCTAACACTTACCCTAAACCTAACCCTAATCCTAACACTAACCCTAACCCTAAACCTAACCCTAACCCTAACCCTAACCGTAGCCCTAACCCTAAACCTAAATCCTAACCCTAACCCTAACCCTAACCCTAACCGTAACTGCTAAATCTAACCCTAACCCTAACCCTAACTCTAACCCCCAACCCTAAACGTAGCCGTAACCCTAAAACTAACCCCTAACCCCTAAACCCTAACCCTAACCCTAACCCTAACCCTAACAGTAAACCCTAACCCTAACCCTAACCCTAACCCTAACCCTGTCATAAATTGAGACCACAATGGATCATAATCCAATTGAAATTTTATTAATTATAGCAAGTAGAATATGAGCAAATACAGCGCTGGACGGCAGGGGAATCTGCGTTCCGCCAACTGTCGTCCTGATCAGTTCAAACAGTTCCTTTTTATACATTTTTCTCCTTTATCCCATAGTTGATCCCTCACCCTTATGTCCTTATATGGGGTTGTTTGTCCTGTTTCTGTCGGTTCCTGGATGTCTGGCGGTTATCTTGCACAAGCGGTGTCTGATTTAGTTTGTGGTTATCTTATCTTAAGCAAGCAGTGTCTGATAGCTGTTTACATAGGCGATTCCATATCTTTTGTTGCTTAGCCTTTACATTGAGCTTAACATAAATCTTAATAAACAATACCTTAGTCCATAGTTTCTCACAATCCCACCTTTTTCTCTTTTTACTATTATTGTTTATTAATCATCTTCACTAACAGATTCATTTCTTGCAGTGACAACAAGCAATTTTGCTATTTCAAAGCGTTCTTTAATAAATTGCAAAACATAGCGTAATATACAAGGCCCAAATATAAGGCCTAAAATTATCATGAATAATGGTCCTGCTAAGGTAGATATCAGAGTTGTTAACCAAGGTGAGGCATTGAACCAATTTTCATACCATGATTTATTTGCTTCTCTTTCCCTTTTCCGTTGGTCCAGTCTTTTTCGAAGTTCAGCCATCACGTCTTGCACTACACCAGTGTGATCAGCAAATGAACAACATTCTTCCTTGAGGGCCACACAAAGTCCTCTTTCCTTTAAAAATAACAAATCTAGTCCCCTCCTATTTTGTAATACTACTTCTGATAGGGATTTTACTGAAGTAGCCAGATTCTGAATTGATCTCTCAATTTTGGCTAAATCTTCATCTACTGCTAGTTGTAAATTCTGCAGTTCTTGACCTTTTATGAGAGAGGCTATACCTGTGCCTGCCCCAACTCCGCCAGCTATCAGCAGTGTAGCTAGGGTTACCACTGTAATTGGCTCTCATTTTTGTCTATTCAGGTCTCCTTCAAAGTGGCGTATCACCTCCTCAGAGGTGTGATAGATCAGAGGAGGAGCAATAATCACCTGCACACAAAACTGAGATTGATCAAACACTTTTAGGGATAGGCAAGGCGTTACTCCGATGTCTGAACAAACCCATTTAGCTCCCGGTGTCGGGATAGCCCATTTGTCACTTTGACGTTTGTGTTTCTCTATAATGGTGTTAGTGATTGTTCGGTAGCACAAAGGCTGATACTTTTCGGGCACTGTACCTATACATTTTCCTTGACCTGTTACTAATTGAATAGTAATTCCTTGCGTATGGTTCCTCTGGTCATCCCATGGACATTCTCGTGGGTTTGAACCATTAGACCATTGAATTTTACCTGGTTTTCCAATTGCCTCAAAATATGGTGGTCTAACATTATAACATAACCAGCATTCTTCAGTTAAATTTGGTTTGCTTGGCTTGCATTAGATTCCATAAGGGGTCTTTGGATTCTGACAACTCTAGATCCCTGGATAAGGAGAATTCAGTTACAGTGTCATTAGTTGTTTCTGAAAGGGAGTCTGGAGAAGGGGTTACGACAATTATGGGGACAAACCTTTTTTTTTTTTTTTTTTTTTTTTTTTTAGAGGAAGTGGGTGGATTCAGGACCAGATTTGGTCCTACTGGTAAAGGGTCATGAGGCATTCTTTCTTTGACAATTCGAAAAATGCTTCCTCTGTCCGCCCCTGGTTCCCAAAATCTAACTCCCCAATATTTCCCTGCTAGCCAAGATTCCTGAGTAGGATTTTTTTTATAGTTATATTGATGCCCATACAAGGATTCGGTTTACTTAGGCAGTGACCACACCGGTCTCCGTGTAACTTAGGTCTCTGGCATCCTTCCGGTGACCACTTTATTTCTAGATATTGGTCTCCAGATGCGGACCACTCAGAGGCCCATGTTTCGCACCCCCAATATGCACAGTAATAATGACCTGGATAATTACAGTATGCTTTACCAGGGTTTGATGCTGGACATATATAAATTGGTTTACATATATCTGCTACATCTTTACGTTCTTCTTCAGTAATTAAATCATGCAAACTCACATTGAAACTAACTGGGCCCGGTGTAGCTCGTGCTTGGATTGGATTATTTGGATATTTTATGTTTGTTATTGTCCAGTTCATAGGTTCATGAGGGTTTCCATTTGCTTGGGTTATTATCAATAACAAAACTAACAGTATACCAGGAAAAAGGGTGTCTGTCAATTTTGCCAATTTAAGTATATTTTTACCAGTCCTGGGGAAGTTCGGCCATTGCTGCTTTTGCGTCCCATTGTTCTGGTTCTTTTCTCCACAGTTTATTCCTCCTCTGCCTCGCCCGTCGACTCGGTTGCTTCGAGCCACGGGGTGTACCATCTTCTCGGCAGCAAGGGAATTCTTCAGGAGAATAGCTGTTTCGGGCTTTCTGCCTGTTTATATAGGCTTCCCACTTTGCAGCTTTAACTAATGGGGCAAAGCAAGACACAGTTAGTACTTCCCTTCTGCACTTTATAACCAAAATTTCAGCTACAAAGGGGACTGGTTCGTTGGAGTGGTAACAACATTATTGAGGGTTTATTCCTTTGGCAAAAATCTCCCACCACTCATGGGATTCTCGAATAATTTCTTGTTTAGACTCTAATTGTTTTAATTTCCACTCAGTGAGAGTTCTTTGAATTTTCCAACACTGTGTGCAAACTCCTATTGGAGGGTATCCATATTCACAGTGTGTCCACCATTTATCCTGACATACCTTACACCTAAAACAAGCAAATGGATAACAATTACAGTTTAAATTATTACACCTAATTCGTATATCTAGAGTGCTTATATTATTGACATCAACATATTTTCTATATTCAATATTGTGTGGTTGCATAAGTTTAGCAATTTCCTTCAACACACTTTGTACGCTTCCATATATAGTAGATAAAAAAAAGATATAATTATAGCAAATATAAACAGCAATACACACTTTATACCAAAAGGTAATACGGCAAAATAATCAAATAAAGTCTCTATCATTACGTTATCTTTTCAGGGTTATCTTGGTGTCACCTGGAGTACTGATTACTTTCCAGTGGGGTCTCGTCACTGGGCCTTTAATGCGACTGGCATGAGTCCATCCACGCTCAGCAGTCCGGACAGCTGTTTCTTCCACTATTTGAAATGACCCATCTATGAAAAATATTTCTCCATGTTGTAATTCCTCTTCTTCTAGATCTGGTCGAATTCGTGTTTGTTGTTCAATCGTTTGAAGACAATCATGTACTAACTCAGGACTTTCCCCTGGGTATAGAAATTCTGCAGGGTTAATCACTCCGACAGTCCTTAGGGACAGTTTTGGAGATTCTATGAGTATTCCCTCATACTTTAGTAGTCGGCTATCTGTAAGCCATTTTTCTGCTTTTTGTTGAAGCACCCCCCTTATGTTATGAGGCGCATATAGGACAACTTCTCCATTAAAGGTAATACGATTCGTTTCTTCAAGTAATAAGGCAGCAGCAACAACAATGATTTGTAAACAACTTGGCCAACCCCTGCTCACAGGATCCAACAGCTTTGATAGGTATGCCACCAGTTTCTTTTGTCCGGCCCATTCCTGAGTTAATACTCCGAATGCCGTTCCTTCATGTATGTTAACGAATAAATGGAATGGCCGTTTTAAATCTGGGAGGCTCAAAACCGGTGCTTGACTTAGCTCCTTTTTGAGACTGGCAAACTGCTCTTGATCCTGAGGGGTCCACTTGGGTATTTTGTCTTTAGATAGTTGTTCATATAAAAATTTAACTTTAAAGCTGTAGTTCTCTATCCATTGCCTACAATACCCAAATAGCCCTAATGCCTGCCGAATTTGCCTCTTAGTGACAGGCATAGGTAATTCCAGAATTCCTTTAATGCGCTCTGGGTCCAATATCTTCTTGCCGTTAAACAAATAATGCCCCAAATATTTCACTTTTTCCTCCACAAATTGTAACTTTTCTTGTGATACCCGTAGTCCCTTTTGTGCAAGAAAGTTTAGGAGTCGAATGCTTTCTTTCCTTACATCCTCCTTATTACTCCCTGCTATGAGCAGATCATCTACATACTGTAACAGCACATTTCCCGTTTGTACCTGGTATTCTTTTAAGAGCTCTTCCAGGGCCTGTCCAAACAGATTAGGGGACTCAGTGAATCCTTGGGGGAGCACGGACCATCTCAATTGCTGTCTACGGCCTGTCTCTATGTCTTCCCACTCAAAGGCAAAATAATCATGGCATTCTTCTGCCAGTGGACAGGCCCAAAAGGCATCCTTTAAATCAGCCACACTGTACCAGGAGTTATGGGGTCCTAGCTTGCTTAGCAGTGTGTATGGATTTGCTACTACAGGGAACTGGGTGATAGTTCTTTTGTTTATTTCCCTTAAATCATGTACAAGCTGATATTTCCCATTTGGCTTCCTTACAGGCAAAATGGGGGTGTTAAAGGGTGACATACAAGGCTCTAAGATTCCTTGTGCTAACAATCGATCAATTTCTGGTTTTAATCCTCTTCGTCCTTCTAGGGATATGGGATATTGCCTTACCCTCACAGGTATGTGGGGTTCGGAAATTTGAATTTTAATCGATGGGATTTCCAGTTTACTTATTGTGTCCGGAAAGTACCAGACATCGGGGTTAATTTGTTTTTGATCATCCACGGTCAAAGGATAAGCAGACACCGTTAGCTCTTGATTTTTTTTTTTTTTAATTTCTAATTGCAATTCAACAATTAAATCCCGTCCTAACAGATTAAATTCTGCTTCAGGGACGAGCAAGAGTTCACCCATTCCAAATTTATTTTCAGTTTCGAATACCACATTTTTGATTTTGCTTACTTTAAAGGGTTCTCCTTTTGCCCCAATTACTTGTACTTTTTCAGGGGAAACTTTACATCCCTCTGGTATTTTGCCTAATAGTCGATTTCTCAGCCCCAGTGTCTACTAAAAAGGTGAACTCTTGTTTATGGGGACCTATTTTTAATTTTATCAAGGGCTCCTGATGGCTCCGGTCCCCTAAAATATAGAGCCCCTTACTTTCCTATTCTATTTTTAATATTTCCTCATTCCTAATCTTTTCTCTGCAATTCTTCTTTATATGTCCCTTCTTTCCACAATAAAAACAACTTCCTTGTTCCTTTCTTACTACTGCATTCCCTTGTTTCGATCCAGTAGGTCTATTTTCGCCTACTCGCCCTTTGCGATCCTCTCTGACTGCTGCTACAATCATTCTTACTTGTTGCTTGCTGCTTTCTTCTTCTCACCTTACATAGACTTTCTGAGCTTCCCTCAATAATTCATCCAACCCTCTATTCTGCCAGTCTTCTAACTTTTCAATCTTCTTTCTGATATCTTCCCATGATTTTGCCACAAACTGAGTTTTGAGGAACGCTTGCCCTAAAGGTTTGTCTGGATTTACCCCAGAGTACAGCTGAAGGGCTTTCCTCAGTCGTTCCAGCCACTCAGTAGGGCTCTCATCTTTCTTTTGCATTTCATTAAATGCTTTATAGATATTCTGGCCACGGGGTACTGCTTCTCTAATCCCCTGAATTACTATAGTTCTTAGGTCCTGCATATGAGTTCTATGCACCGGATCCTGATTATCCCAATTAGGTCTTTGGAGTGGCCATTTAATATCTGCTTGGGGTCCCTGGGCATGCTGAGCATCCCACAGTCTCATTCCTGCTCGTCTGATCATATCTCTTTCCTCGGTAGTAAATAATTGACCAAGGATAGATTGCATCTCATCCCAAGTATAAAGGTTTGGCCCTAAAATTGATCCAATCTTTCTGCCACTCCGAGTGGGTCCTCAATTAAGTTTCCCATCTCGGTTCTTTTAAAATCTTGTAGGTCAGCCAAGCTTAGGGGTACAGAAATATATCCAATCACAGGTTGAGGTCCCCCCATGGGCATTTCCCTTAGAGGATACATCTGAGCTGCCCCTTTTTGACTTCTAGTCACGCGTCTAGGAGGAGGGGGAGACCCTTGCTCCAATTCTGGTGGGGGAGTGGGCGCTCTGGGGACCTCTGGAGGGGCTGCGGGAGCAGGAGGAGGAATGTAAGGAGGGGGTTTAGAAGGGTTTCGTCTAACTCTTCCTTCTTTTTCTTTTGTTTAGTTTTTACTTCATTCAGTGGGTAAAGGCTAGCTCCTGGTCTTTCTAGCCACACTTCCGCATACTGACTCTCCTCCGGGTTAAGGGGTTTTTTTTATTATTATTAACCCAGAGGTTTAATTGCTGTCTTACCCATTCTTCCTCTGATCCATAAATTGGCCAATATACATTCTTAGAGATTTTCTTCCCTCCCCATATCTTAGTACAATCCTGTTGACCCGGGAAAATTTTTCCAGTTATCTAAGATATATGCTAGAGGGGTATTCTTAGGTATGGAGGATACAGATACTCCCCCCCGGGTGTCGAAGGCTTGCTTTCCTTCACCCCCATCTTCTGGAATATCCACAACCACACTCTCACATGCTCCCCTTGGTCCTGGCCCAGTCCCTCGCGGGAGATGGGAACCGCAGTACTGAAGGGTCCGCACTCGCTTGGTTCAGTATGTCGAACCTCTCATTCGTTATATTCCAGGATATCCAACCCCGCCCGAACGGCAAACCCGCGAACAAATTCGCAATATACTTACGCGTCCTGCGTCTTCGTCCGGACTCCTGTGCACAGAATTTTATGGGATTTTACCGGTTCCTCATTTGCTCATTATTCTAGAATTTAGGTTCGTCGGTAAGGTTGAGGTAGGCTGTCGGTCGCGGGGCCGCGGATTGCTGCGGGGCGCCTCCCCAGAGGACAGAAGCCCACCGTTCCTTATCCGAGTCACGGCACCAGGAATTGTCATAAATTGAGACCACAATGGATCATAATCCAATTGAAATTTTATTAATTATAGCAAGTAGAATATGAGCAAATACAGTGCTGGACGGCAGGGGAATCTGCGTTCCACCAACTGCCGTCCTGAGCAGTTCAAACAGTTCCTTTTTATACATTTTTCTCCTTTATCCCATAGTTGATCCCTCACCCTTATGTCCTTATATGGGGTTGTTTGTCCTGTTTCTGTCGGTTCCTGGATGTCTGGCGGTTATCTTGCACAAGCCGTGTCTGATTTAGTTTGTGGTTATCTTATCTTAAGCAAGCAGTGTCTGATAGCTGTTTACATAGGCGATTCCATATCTTTTGTTGCTTAGCCTTTACATTGAGCTTAACATAAATCTTAATAAACAATACCTTAGTCCATAGTTTCTCACAACCCTAATGACCCTAACACTAACGCTAAACCTAACCCTAACCAGTAACCCTAACCCTAACCTTAACCCTAACCCTTACCCTAACCCAAACACTAATGTCCTGGTTTCAGCTATGATGGAGTTAAACTTTTTTTTTAGCAGTGGATGGAATGCCATGTTTGGGTGTTAGCATGAGAATAGTGCTGATAGCACCCTGATGTCTCCGATTTGTTGCCGGGCAATCAAGTACCTTTCTCAGCTCTGCATACTTCCTTACTAGTGAGAAAGGAGGGGACACAGCCAGGACAGGTGACTCGAATTGGCCAAAGAGCATATTCCATGTCAGTTACGTCATGCTCAGTATAAGGGGGGACTGGGGGGAAGAGGGGGAGACAACTCCAGGACGTGCAGTTTCTGGGGATGGTTGGGGTGTCCGGGATGGGCTCTAAGCTGTGCGGCCTGAGTTGTGTGGTTTGGTGAGAAACTGCATTGTGTATCACCAGTTTCATCTATTTTGTGCTTTAAACTTATGTTATTGTTATATCTAGTTTTCTGTTATTGTTTAGTAAACTATCCTTATCCCAACCTGCGTGGTTCTGGTTTCTAGGTTGTGGTTTATTTTCCTCTTTTCTTCCTTCCCTTTTCCCCTTCCCCCAACTTTCCTTCCCCCTTCCTTTTAAAAGTACAAGCGACTGTGTGGGGTGCGGCCCCCGGCTGGGGCAAAACCACGACAGTTATTTTGGCGCCCAACGTGGGGCACGAACGGTTGGGATAACGGTAGATCTGACCCTAACTATCGCAATTAAGATAAGCACTGTTGTTTAAGCAATCTCTGGTCACGATGTTGTGGTATTTATTTACAAGGCTGTGGCAGCAAAACCACTGCATGCTGTATACAATCCTGGCAGGATTCTTTACTCTCTCAGGTCTGCGGCTCCCGTATTTGTTCCCATACTTCATTATAGTGTATTTTATGATATCGGTCTATGATACAATAATATCGATGATCATGAGCTTAATCTGGTACTTGTATGAGGTTTTGCTGTCCTGTCCATTCTTTGGACAGGGAGGGGTTAATAACAGCAGCCAGTATGGTGGGGGCACTGCTTTCTTTTCTTTTGGGCTAAATACAACAGCTCTTATGACAGTTTTTGAAAATCTTCAATATCTCTGGGATATTCAAACTAGCATTTTGCTATTGGTAGGTTTGGTGCAGATGGTTCAGTTTTTGTTATATATCAAGCATAGGTTTATGAATACCACTGAAGAGCTTTCTCCGAGACAGAATAATCACGAGTGGCAGGGCATGTGGCAAAGTATGGGCGAGACCTAGGTACTTTCTCACGCCCGATGGTTTGGAACTTCACTCCTGAACAGTTACAAGACCCCGATCAAGTGACTGCATACCTAAGGGAAAATTGCTGTAGGTTTCCCAGAGATGGACACCTTACTGCACTGTGCTGGGCTCTGGCCACTATTTATCAAACACTGCTTGATAGCAGGCAGCACTGTCAGCACTGTCAGCACTGTCAGGGAGAAGGGAAAGGAAACAGACTGGCAGATACTATAGCTGCTGCAACCACTGGGGCTGACACTGCAGCTACTGCAACCCCTGTGACCGACACTGCAGCTACTGTAATCTCTACAGCAGACACTGCAGATGATCCGAAAAACCAACCCACACCAGTGTCTGTTGCTCCCGTACAAAAGAGGAAAGGCACAAAGAAATCAGTTCGCATAGTGACGGATAAGGATGATGATCAACCGGGATCATGTCGAGGATATCAGGATGAGGCAGAACCAGAGATTGTTACCCGATCCCTGACTCTGAGTGAGCTGCGTGAGGTTCGAAAAGATTTCACTCGCCACCCAAGTGAGCACATTATCACTTGGTTGCTCCGATGTTGGGATCACGGGGCCAGTAGTTTGGAATTAGAAGGCAGAGAGGCCAAGCAGTTGGGATCCCTAGCTAGAGAAGGAGGAATTGACAAAGCAATTGGGAGGAGGCCGGAAATCCTCAGCCTCTGGAGGCGACTACTGTCAAGTGTGCAGGAAAGATATCCCATAAAAGAATATATTACATGCCAGACACCCAAGTGTAACAGCATAGAGACAGCTATCCAGCACCTGAGAGAATTAGCTGTACGGGAGATAATTTATTATGATCTGGACAATTCACGGCTTCCCGCTGATCCCGATGAAGTCCTATGCACTCCAGATATGTGGCGTAAGGTTGTACGAAGTGCACCAGCAGGGTATACCAATTCACTGGCAGCAATTGACTGGAATGATACGGATCCGCCAACCGTAAATTAGGTGGCCTGCCGACTCCGGAAATACCAAGACAATGTTTCCCTCTCCGTCATTGCAGCAGTAGAGAAACTGGTTCAACGACTTGACAACAATGTGTCCAACTCCCAACCCGTATGGAGCAATGTTGCAGCTACTGGGAGAAAGCGTCCATCGTTCCAAGAGGGAGAATACACACCACGACGTACATTGTGGTTTTACCTGCTTGATCATGGAGAGAACATGAGGAAATGGGATATGCAGCCCACCTCAGCCCTTCGAGCACGAGTAAATGAGCTGCGGGGTAAAACATTCGCACAACGAGATTCTGCCAGGAAGAAGGCTGCACCAGTTTCTACTGGGCAGTTCCCTAGACCAACTGGAAGGCCTACCTATATGTCTGATGTGCCTGATCCTTTTGAAGGGACCTCTAAGTCCTTTATGCAACCAGTGGAAAACAAATATGATCAGCAGCAATAGAGGGGCCCTGCCTCCAGCCAGGTGGAGGAGAGGGACAATCGGGTTTATTGGACTGTGTGGATCCGATGGCCTGGCACGTCAGACCCACAAGAGTACAAAGCTCTGGTGGATACTGGTGCCCAGTGTACTCTAATGCCATCGAATCATGAAGGGGTAGAACCCGTTTGTATTTCTGGAGTGACAGGGGGATCCCAACAACTAACTGTGCTAGAGGCTGAGGTGAGCCTAACTGGGAAGGACTGGGAAAAACACCCCATTGTGACTGGTCCAGAAGCTCCGTGCATTTTAGGTATAGATTACCTACGTAGAGGGTATTTTAAAGACCCAAAAGGGTACCGATGGGCTTTTGGAATAGCTGCTTTGGAAACAGAAGAAATTGAACAATTGTGTGCCTTGCCTGGACTCTCGGAGGATTCTGCTGTTGTGGGGTTGTTGAAGGGTGAAGAGCAGCAAGTGCCAGTTGCTACGACGACGGTGCACAGACGACAATACCGTACTAACCGAGATTCCCTGATTCCCATCCATAAGTTGATTCGTCAACTGGAGGATCAGGGAGTGATCAGCCGAACCCACTCACCCTTTAATAGTCCCATATGGCCAGTGAGGAAGTCCAATGGAGAGTGGAGGCTGACAGTAGATTATCGTGGCCTAAATGAAGTCACTCCAGGTATGAGTGCTGCTGTGCCAGACATGTTAGAGCTCCAGTATGAATTGGAATCGAAGGCAGCCAAGTGGTACGCCACAATCGACATTGCGAATGCTTTCTTCTCGATCCCACTGGCGCCAGAGTGCAGGCCACAGTTTGCTTTCACTTGGAGAGGCATCCAATACACGTGGAATCGTCTGCCCCAGGGGTGGAAACATAGCCCCACCATCTGCCATGGACTAATCCAGAATACACTGGAAAAGGGTGAAGCACCAGAGCACCTGCAGTATATCGATGACATCATTGTATGGGGCAACACAGCAGAGGAAGTTTTTGAAAAAGGAAACAGGGTAATTAAAATCCTTTTAGAAGCTGGTTTTGCTATAAAACGAAGTAAAGTCAAGGGGCCTACGCGAGAAATCCAGTTTTTAGGAATAAAATGGCAGGATGGGTGTCGTCAGATCCCAATGGACATTATTAATAAAATAGCAGCTATGTCTCCACCAAGCAACAAAAAGGAAACACAAGCTTTCTTAGGTGTTATAGGTTTTTGGCGAATGCATGTCCCAAACTACAGTCTCATTGTGAGCCCACTCTACCATGTAACTCGAAAGAAGAATGATTTCCAATGGGGCCCTGAGCAACAGCAAGCCTTTGAGCAGATCAAACGCGAGATAGTCCATGCAGTGGCCCTTGGGCCTGTCCGGACAGGGACAGATATTAAAAATGTGCTCTACACTGCAGCTGGGGAGAACGGCCCGACCTGGAGTCTCTGGCAGAAAGCACAAGGGGAGACTCGAGGTCGACCGCTGGGGTTTTGGAGTCGGGCCTACAAAGGATCTGAGGCCAATTCTACTCCAACAGAAAAGGAAATACTGGCCGCCTATGAAGGGGTTCGAGCCGCCTCAGAAGTGATTGGAACTGAAGTCCAGCTCCTCCTGGCACCCTGACTGCCGGTGCTGGGCTGAATGTTCAAAGGGAAGGTTCCTTCTACACACCATGCCACTGATGCTACGTGGAGCAAGTGGGTTGAACTAATTACACAGCGGGCTCGAATAGGAAACCCCAATCGCCCAGGAATCGTGGAGGTGATCACAGACTGGCCAGAAGGCAAAGATTTTGGGATGTCACCAGAGGATGAGGAGGTAACACGCGCTGAAGAAGCCCCACCCTACAACGAACTGCCAGAGAATGAGAAGCGATATGCCCTGTTCACTGATGGGCCTTGTCGCATTGTGGGTAAGCATCGGAGATGGAAAGCTGCTGTATGGAATCCTATAAGAAGAGTAGCAGAAGCCACTGAAGGAAAAGGCGAATCAAGCCAGTTCGCTGAGGTGAAGGCCATCCAGTTAGCCCTGGACATTGCTGAGAGAGAAAAGTGGCCAATGCTCTACCTTTATACTGATTCATGGATGGTGGCGAATGCCCTGTGGGGGTGGTTGCAGCAGTGGAAAAAGAACAACTGGCAGCGTAGAGGCAAACCTATATGGGCTGATGACTTATGGCAAGATATCTCTGCTCGGTTAGAGAAACTTGTTGTAAAGGTACGTCATGTCGACGCCCATGTACCTAAGAGTCGGGCCATGGAGGAACATGAAAACAACCATCAGGTAGATAAGGCTGCTAGGATTAAAGTGGCTCAGGTAGATCTAGACTGGCAACATAAGGGTGAATTATTCCTAGCTCGATGGGCTCATGATACCTCGGGTCATCAAGGGAGAGATGCAACATATAGATGGGCTTGGGATCGAGGGGTGGACCTGACCATGGACGCCATCGCACAAGTTGTCCACGAATGTGAGACATGTGCTGCAATCAAGCAAGCTAAGCGGTTAAAGCCCCTTTGGTATGGAGGACGGTGGATGAAATATAAATATGGGGAGGCTTGGCAGATTGATTACATCACCCTCCCACAAACCCGCCATGGCAAACGTTATGTGCTTACAATGGTGGAGGCAACTACCGGCTGGCTAGAAACATATCCTGTACCCCATGCCACTGCTCGAAATACAATTCTGGGCCTTGAAAGGCAAGTCCTCTGGCGACATGGTACTCCAGAAAGAATCGAGTCAGACAATGGGACTCATTTCCGAAACACTCTTGTAGACACCTGGGCCAAAGAGCATGGCATTGAGTGGGTGTACCACATTCCTTATCATGCACCGGCCTCTGGGAAAATTGAACGATATAATGGACTTTTAAAAACTACACTGAAAGCAATGTGTGGTGGGACATTCAAGCATTGGGATACACATTTGGCCAAAGCCACATGGTTAGTTAACTCTAGGGGATCTACCAATCGGGCTGGCCCTGCCCAGTCAAAATTTCCACGTACTGTAGAGGGAGACAGAGTCCCAGTAGTGCATATGAAGAGTGTATTCGGAAAGAGAGTTTGGGTCATCCCTGCTTCAGGCAAAGGTAAACCCATGTCTGGAATTGTTTTTGCTCAAGGACCTGGCTGTACTTGGTGGGTAATGCAGAGGGATGGAGAAGTTCGATGTGTACCTCAAGGGGATTTGATTTTGGGTGAGAATAGCCAATATAATTAATAAAGTAGAAATTATAATAATTGCCAAATAACCCATTATTGTATATTCATTATTGTTATGATTGCTGTATGTTGTACCATAGCATTATAGCCGGAGTCATACAAGTTAATGAAGAATGAGTGCCATGATGATGGAACTAAAGCCTGGCCTCTCAAGAATTTTTTCTCCCATTAAAAATAAACTCTGACCCACAGACTATGAGCATGGACCATGCCAGGTGTATCAGCCAAGAGCCTGAGATGCAGCATGCAACGAGCCAATGGAACATACAATTATCCTGAGAAACTGTTACGACAAATGGAGCCTGAAAATCATGGACTAAATGAACTCAACAACTTCAGAGGGATGATTCACAGACTGAGGGAATAAGATCTGTATGCACGTATGTGTGCATACATGTGTACATACATATATGGGTGTGTGAAACACGAAACTGGTTGTACCCAAAGAAAATTGTTGGATCTGGTCATGACGTAAATGGTATGGAATAAGGGGTGGATAATATCCTGGTTTCAGCTATGATGGAGTTAATTTTTTTTTTTTTTTTTTTTTTTTTTCTTTTAGCAGTGGATGGAATGCCATGTTTGGGTGTTAGCATGAGAATAGTGCTGATAGCACCCTGATGTTTCCGATTTGTTGCCGGGCAATCAAGTACCTTTCTCAGCTCTGCATACTTCCTTACTAATGAGAAAGGAGAGGACACAGCCAGGACAGGTGACTCGAATTGGCCAAAGAGCATATTCCATGCCAGTTAGGTCATGCTCAGTATAAGGGGGGACTGGGGGGAAGAGGGGGAGACAACGCCAGGACGTGCAGTTTTCTGGGGACGGTCGGGGTTCCGGGACGGGCTCTAAGCTGTGCGGCCTGAGTTGTGTGGTTTGGTGAGAAACTGCATTGTGTATCACCAGTTTTCATCTATTTTGTGATTTAAACTTATGTTATTGTTATATCTAGTTTTCTGTTATTGTTTAGTAAACTATCCTTATCCCAACCTGCGTGGTTCTGGTTTCTAGTTTGTGGTTTCGTTCCCTCCTTTCTTCCTTCCCTTTTTCCCCCTCCCCCAACTTCACTTCCCCCTTCCTTTTAAAAGTACAAGCGACTGTGTGGGGTGCGGCCCTCGGCTGGGGCAAAACCACGACACCCTAACACTAACCCTAAACCTCACCCTAACCCGAACACTAAAGCTAACACAAACCCTAACCCCTAACCCTAACTCTAAAGCTACACCTAACACTAGCCCTAACACTAACCCTAACCCTAACAGTAAACCTAACCCTAACTCTAACCCTAAGACTAACCCTAAACCCTAAGCCTAACATTAAACCAACACTTAAACCTAACCCTAAGCCTAAGCCTAACCCTAAACCTAATACCAAACCCTAACCCTAACCCTAACCCTAACCCTAAAACTAACCCTAACACTAACACTTACCCTAATACTAACACTAAACCCCAAACCTAACACTAACACAAACCCTAAACCTAACCCCAAACCCTAACACTAACACTAACCCTACACACTAACCCTAACCGTAAACCTAACAATAAACATAACCCTAAAACTAAAACTTACTCTAACCCTAACCCTAACACTAAAAGTAAAACCTATACTTAACCTTAATAATTACCATAACACTAAACTTTAAACCTAAACCTAAACCCAACCTTAACCCTAGCCCTAAACCTAAACCTAACCCTAACCCTAATCCTAAACTTAAAACTAAACCTAATCATAAACCTAAACCTAACCCTAAACCTAATCCCTAACCCTAACCCTAACCCTAACCCTAACCCTAACCCTAACCCTAACCCTAACCCTGAACTTAACCCAACCCTAACCCTAATCCCTAACACTAACCCTAAACCCTAAACCTAACCCTAGCCCTAAACCTAACCCTAACCCTTAACCCTAAACTTATCCCTAACCCTAACCCTCATCCTAACACTAAATTAACTCTAACCCTCAACCTAAACATAACACCTAACCCGAACCCTAACCCCTAACCCTAACCCTAACCCTAACGCTAACCCTAACCCTAACCCTAACCCTAACCCTAACCCTAACCCTAACCCTAACCCTAGCCCTAAACATAACCCTAACCCTTAACCCAAAACTTATCGCTAACCCTAACCATCTCCCTAAAACTAAATTAACTCTAACCCAAACCCTCACCCTAACACCTAACCCTAACCCAAACCCTCACCCTAACACTAATCCTAACCATAACCCTAAACCATAAACCTAACCCTAACCCTAACACTTACCCTAAACCTAACCCTAATCCTAACACTAACCTTAACCCCAACCCTAATACTAACCCTAACCCTAACAGTAGCCCTAAACATAAACATAAACCCTAAACCAAACCCTAAGCATAAACACTAACACTAACCCTTACCATAACAGTAAACCCTAACCCTAACCCTAACCCTAACCCTAACCCTAACCCTAACCCTAACCCCTAACCCTACCCCTAACCCTAACCCTAACCCTAACCATAACTCTAACCCTAACCCTAATCCTAAACCTAACACTAACCCTAACCCTAAACGTAATCCTAACCCTAAGCCTAACCCACTTAAACCTAACCCTAGCCCTAACCCTAAATATAACCCCTAACCCTAACATTAACCCCTAATCCTAATCCTAACCCTAACCATAAATTAAACCTAACGCTAAACCCTAACCCTAAAAGTAACCCTAACACTAACCCCTAACCCTAGCCCTAACACTAACCACTAATCCTAACTGTAACCCTAAACCCTAACCCTAACCCACACTCTAACCCTAACAGTAACCCAAAACATAACCCCTATACCTAATCCTAACCCTGACCCTAACCCTAACACCTACACTAAAGCCTAAACCTAAACTAACCCTAATCCTAACTCTAACACTAACCCTAACCCTAACCCTAACCCTAACCCTAACCCTAACCCTAAACCTAACCCTAACACCTAACCCTAACCCTAAACCTCACCTAACACTAATCCTTACCCTAACCCTTACCCTAAACCATAAACCTAACCCTAACCCTAACACTTACCCTAACTCTAAACCTAATCGTAACACTAACCCTAACCCTAAACGTAACCCTAACCCTAACACTAACCCTTAAACCTAAACTTATCCCTAACCCTAAACCTCACCCTAACACTAAATTAACTCTAACCCTAACCCTAACACCTAACCCTAAACCTAACCCTCACCCTAACACTAATCCCAACACTAACCCTAACCTAAACCATAAACCTAACCCTAAACCTAACACTTACCCTAACACCAACCCTAACCCTTACCCTAACCCTAACCCTAACCCTAACCCTAACCCTAACCCTAACCCTAACCCTAACTTCTCCCTAACCCTAATCCTCACCCTAACCCTAAATTAACTCTAACCCTAACCCTAACCATAACACCTAACCCTAAACCTAACCCTCACCCTAACAATAATCCTAACCCTAACCCTAACCCTAAACCATAAACCTAAACCTAACCCTAACACTAACACTAACCCTAAACTTAACCCTAACCCTATCCCTAACCGTAGCCCTAACCCTAAACCTAAACACTAACCCTAAACCTAACCCTAACCCTAACCCTAAAGGCTAAACATAACCCTAACCCTAACCGTAACCGCTAAGTCTAACTCTAACCCTAAAACTAACTCTAACCCCCAACCCTAATCCTAACCGTAACCCTAAAACTAAACCCTAACACCTAAACCCTAACCCTAAACCTAAGCATAAACCATAACCCTAACCCTAAGCCTAACCCAAACAGTAAACAATAACCCAAATCGTAACAGTAAACCGTAACCATAACTCTAACCATAACACTAATGACCCTAACACTAAAGCTAAACCTAAACCTAACCACTAACCGTAACCCTAACCTTAACTCTATCCCTTACCCTAACACAAACACTAACCATAACCCTAAACCCTAACACTAACCCTAACCCCTAAACTTAAACATGACCCTAACCCAAACCTAACCCTAACCCCTAACACTAACCCTAAGCCCTAAACCTAACGCTAGCCCTAACCCTAACCCTAACTCTAACCCTAACGCTAAACCTAACACTAACAACTAACCCTAACCCTAACCTTAACACTAACCCTTACCCTAACCCAAACACTAACCATAACCCTAAACACTAACACTAACCCTAAACACTAACCCTAACCCTGAACCTAACCCAACCCTAACCCTAACCCCTAACACTAACCCTAACCACTAAACCTAACCCTAGACCTAAACATAACCCTAAACCTTAACCCTAAACTTATCCCTAACCCTAACCCTAACCCTAACCCTAAAATAACTCTAACCATAAACCTAACCCTAACACCTAACCCTAACCCTAACCCTAACCATAACCCTAACCCTAACACTAACCCTAAACCATAAACCTAACCCTAACCCTAACACTTACCCTAAACCTAACCCTAATCCTAACACTAACCCTAACCCTAAACCTAACCCTAACCCTAACCCTAACCGTAGCCCTAACCCTAAACCTAAATCCTAACCCTAACCCTAACCCTAACCCTAACCGTAACTGCTAAGTCTAACCCTAACCCTAACCCTAACTCTAACCCCCAACCCTAAACGTAGCCGTAACCCTAAAACTAACCCCTAACCCCTAAACCCTAACCCTAACCCTAACCCTAACCCTAACAGTAAACCCTAACCCTAACCCTAACCCTAACCCTAACCCTGTCATAAATTGAGACCACAATGGATCATAATCCAATTGAAATTTTATTAATTATAGCAAGTAGAATATGAGCAAATACAGCGCTGGACGGCAGGGGAATCTGCGTTCCGCCAACTGTCGTCCTGATCAGTTCAAACAGTTCCTTTTTATACATTTTTCTCCTTTATCCCATAGTTGATCCCTCACCCTTATGTCCTTATATGGGGTTGTTTGTCCTGTTTCTGTCGGTTCCTGGATGTCTGGCGGTTATCTTGCACAAGCGGTGTCTGATTTAGTTTGTGGTTATCTTATCTTAAGCAAGCAGTGTCTGATAGCTGTTTACATAGGCGATTCCATATCTTTTGTTGCTTAGCCTTTACATTGAGCTTAACATAAATCTTAATAAACAATACCTTAGTCCATAGTTTCTCACAATCCCACCTTTTTCTCTTTTTACTATTATTGTTTATTAATCATCTTCACTAACAGATTCATTTCTTGCAGTGACAACAAGCAATTTTGCTATTTCAAAGCGTTCTTTAATAAATTGCAAAACATAGCGTAATATACAAGGCCCAAATATAAGGCCTAAAATTATCATGAATAATGGTCCTGCTAAGGTAGATATCAGAGTTGTTAACCAAGGTGAGGCATTGAACCAATTTTCATACCATGATTTATTTGCTTCTCTTTCCCTTTTCCGTTGGTCCAGTCTTTTTCGAAGTTCAGCCATCACGTCTTGCACTACACCAGTGTGATCAGCAAATGAACAACATTCTTCCTTGAGGGCCACACAAAGTCCTCTTTCCTTTAAAAATAACAAATCTAGTCCCCTCCTATTTTGTAATACTACTTCTGATAGGGATTTTACTGAAGTAGCCAGATTCTGAATTGATCTCTCAATTTTGGCTAAATCTTCATCTACTGCTAGTTGTAAATTCTGCAGTTCTTGACCTTTTATGAGAGAGGCTATACCTGTGCCTGCCCCAACTCCGCCAGCTATCAGCAGTGTAGCTAGGGTTACCACTGTAATTGGCTCTCATTTTTGTCTATTCAGGTCTCCTTCAAAGTGGCGTATCACCTCCTCAGAGGTGTGATAGATCAGAGGAGGAGCAATAATCACCTGCACACAAAACTGAGATTGATCAAACACTTTTAGGGATAGGCAAGGCGTTACTCCGATGTCTGAACAAACCCATTTAGCTCCCGGTGTCGGGATAGCCCATTTGTCACTTTGACGTTTGTGTTTCTCTATAATGGTGTTAGTGATTGTTCGGTAGCACAAAGGCTGATACTTTTCGGGCACTGTACCTATACATTTTCCTTGACCTGTTACTAATTGAATAGTAATTCCTTGCGTATGGTTCCTCTGGTCATCCCATGGACATTCTCGTGGGTTTGAACCATTAGACCATTGAATTTTACCTGGTTTTCCAATTGCCTCAAAATATGGTGGTCTAACATTATAACATAACCAGCATTCTTCAGTTAAATTTGGTTTGCTTGGCTTGCATTAGATTCCATAAGGGGTCTTTGGATTCTGACAACTCTAGATCCCTGGATAAGGAGAATTCAGTTACAGTGTCATTAGTTGTTTCTGAAAGGGAGTCTGGAGAAGGGGTTACGACAATTATGGGGACAAACCTTTTTTTTTTTTTTTTTTTTTTTTTTTTAGAGGAAGTGGGTGGATTCAGGACCAGATTTGGTCCTACTGGTAAAGGGTCATGAGGCATTCTTTCTTTGACAATTCGAAAAATGCTTCCTCTGTCCGCCCCTGGTTCCCAAAATCTAACTCCCCAATATTTCCCTGCTAGCCAAGATTCCTGAGTAGGATTTTTTTTATAGTTATATTGATGCCCATACAAGGATTCGGTTTACTTAGGCAGTGACCGCACCGGTCTCCGTGTAACTTAGGTCTCTGGCATCCTTCCGGTGACCACTTTATTTCTAGATATTGGTCTCCAGATGCGGACCACTCAGAGGCCCATGTTTCGCACCCCCAATATGCACAGTAATAATGACCTGGATAATTACAGTATGCTTTACCAGGGTTTGATGCTGGACATATATAAATTGGTTTACATATATCTGCTACATCTTTACGTTCTTCTTCAGTAATTAAATCATGCAAACTCACATTGAAACTAACTGGGCCCGGTGTAGCTCGTGCTTGGATTGGATTATTTGGATATTTTATGTTTGTTATTGTCCAGTTCATAGGTTCATGAGGGTTTCCATTTGCTTGGGTTATTATCAATAACAAAACTAACAGTATACCAGGAAAAAGGGTGTCTGTCAATTTTGCCAATTTAAGTATATTTTTACCAGTCCTGGGGAAGTTCGGCCATTGCTGCTTTTGCGTCCCATTGTTCTGGTTCTTTTCTCCACAGTTTATTCCTCCTCTGCCTCGCCCGTCGACTCGGTTGCTTCGAGCCACGGGGTGTACCATCTTCTCGGCAGCAAGGGAATTCTTCAGGAGAATAGCTGTTTCGGGCTTTCTGCCTGTTTATATAGGCTTCCCACTTTGCAGCTTTAACTAATGGGGCAAAGCAAGACACAGTTAGTACTTCCCTTCTGCACTTTATAACCAAAATTTCAGCTACAAAGGGGACTGGTTCGTTGGAGTGGTAACAACATTATTGAGGGTTTATTCCTTTGGCAAAAATCTCCCACCACTCATGGGATTCTCGAATAATTTCTTGTTTAGACTCTAATTGTTTTAATTTCCACTCAGTGAGAGTTCTTTGAATTTTCCAACACTGTGTGCAAACTCCTATTGGAGGGTATCCATATTCACAGTGTGTCCACCATTTATCCTGACATACCTTACACCTAAAACAAGCAAATGGATAACAATTACAGTTTAAATTATTACACCTAATTCGTATATCTAGAGTGCTTATATTATTGACATCAACATATTTTCTATATTCAATATTGTGTGGTTGCATAAGTTTAGCAATTTCCTTCAACACACTTTGTACGCTTCCATATATAGTAGATAAAAAAAAGATATAATTATAGCAAATATAAACAGCAATACACACTTTATACCAAAAGGTAATACGGCAAAATAATCAAATAAAGTCTCTATCATTACGTTATCTTTTCAGGGTTATCTTGGTGTCACCTGGAGTACTGATTACTTTCCAGTGGGGTCTCGTCACTGGGCCTTTAATGCGACTGGCATGAGTCCATCCACGCTCAGCAGTCCGGACAGCTGTTTCTTCCACTATTTGAAATGACCCATCTATGAAAAATATTTCTCCATGTTGTAATTCCTCTTCTTCTAGATCTGGTCGAATTCGTGTTTGTTGTTCAATCGTTTGAAGACAATCATGTACTAACTCAGGACTTTCCCCTGGGTATAGAAATTCTGCAGGGTTAATCACTCCGACAGTCCTTAGGGACAGTTTTGGAGATTCTATGAGTATTCCCTCATACTTTAGTAGTCGGCTATCTGTAAGCCATTTTTCTGCTTTTTGTTGAAGCACCCCCCTTATGTTATGAGGCGCATATAGGACAACTTCTCCATTAAAGGTAATACGATTCGTTTCTTCAAGTAATAAGGCAGCAGCAACAACAATGATTTGTAAACAACTTGGCCAACCCCTGCTCACAGGATCCAACAGCTTTGATAGGTATGCCACCAGTTTCTTTTGTCCGGCCCATTCCTGAGTTAATACTCCGAATGCCGTTCCTTCATGTATGTTAACGAATAAATGGAATGGCCGTTTTAAATCTGGGAGGCTCAAAACCGGTGCTTGACTTAGCTCCTTTTTGAGACTGGCAAACTGCTCTTGATCCTGAGGGGTCCACTTGGGTATTTTGTCTTTAGATAGTTGTTCATATAAAAATTTAACTTTAAAGCTGTAGTTCTCTATCCATTGCCTACAATACCCAAATAGCCCTAATGCCTGCCGAATTTGCCTCTTAGTGACAGGCATAGGTAATTCCAGAATTCCTTTAATGCGCTCTGGGTCCAATATCTTCTTGCCGTTAAACAAATAATGCCCCAAATATTTCACTTTTTCCTCCACAAATTGTAACTTTTCTTGTGATACCCGTAGTCCCTTTTGTGCAAGAAAGTTTAGGAGTCGAATGCTTTCTTTCCTTACATCCTCCTTATTACTCCCTGCTATGAGCAGATCATCTACATACTGTAACAGCACATTTCCCGTTTGTACCTGGTATTCTTTTAAGAGCTCTTCCAGGGCCTGTCCAAACAGATTAGGGGACTCAGTGAATCCTTGGGGGAGCACGGACCATCTCAATTGCTGTCTACGGCCTGTCTCTATGTCTTCCCACTCAAAGGCAAAATAATCATGGCATTCTTCTGCCAGTGGACAGGCCCAAAAGGCATCCTTTAAATCAGCCACACTGTACCAGGAGTTATGGGGTCCTAGCTTGCTTAGCAGTGTGTATGGATTTGCTACTACAGGGAACTGGGTGATAGTTCTTTTGTTTATTTCCCTTAAATCATGTACAAGCTGATATTTCCCATTTGGCTTCCTTACAGGCAAAATGGGGGTGTTAAAGGGTGACATACAAGGCTCTAAGATTCCTTGTGCTAACAATCGATCAATTTCTGGTTTTAATCCTCTTCGTCCTTCTAGGGATATGGGATATTGCCTTACCCTCACAGGTATGTGGGGTTCGGAAATTTGAATTTTAATCGATGGGATTTCCAGTTTACTTATTGTGTCCGGAAAGTACCAGACATCGGGGTTAATTTGTTTTTGATCATCCACGGTCAAAGGATAAGCAGACACCGTTAGCTCTTGATTTTTTTTTTTTTTAATTTCTAATTGCAATTCAACAATTAAATCCCGTCCTAACAGATTAAATTCTGCTTCAGGGACGAGCAAGAGTTCACCCATTCCAAATTTATTTTCAGTTTCGAATACCACATTTTTGATTTTGCTTACTTTAAAGGGTTCTCCTTTTGCCCCAATTACTTGTACTTTTTCAGGGGAAACTTTACATCCCTCTGGTATTTTGCCTAATAGTCGATTTCTCAGCCCCAGTGTCTACTAAAAAGGTGAACTCTTGTTTATGGGGACCTATTTTTAATTTTATCAAGGGCTCCTGATGGCTCCGGTCCCCTAAAATATAGAGCCCCTTACTTTCCTATTCTATTTTTAATATTTCCTCATTCCTAATCTTTTCTCTGCAATTCTTCTTTATATGTCCCTTCTTTCCACAATAAAAACAACTTCCTTGTTCCTTTCTTACTACTGCATTCCCTTGTTTCGATCCAGTAGGTCTATTTTCGCCTACTCGCCCTTTGCGATCCTCTCTGACTGCTGCTACAATCATTCTTACTTGTTGCTTGCTGCTTTCTTCTTCTCACCTTACATAGACTTTCTGAGCTTCCCTCAATAATTCATCCAACCCTCTATTCTGCCAGTCTTCTAACTTTTCAATCTTCTTTCTGATATCTTCCCATGATTTTGCCACAAACTGAGTTTTGAGGAACGCTTGCCCTAAAGGTTTGTCTGGATTTACCCCAGAGTACAGCTGAAGGGCTTTCCTCAGTCGTTCCAGCCACTCAGTAGGGCTCTCATCTTTCTTTTGCATTTCATTAAATGCTTTATAGATATTCTGGCCACGGGGTACTGCTTCTCTAATCCCCTGAATTACTATAGTTCTTAGGTCCTGCATATGAGTTCTATGCACCGGATCCTGATTATCCCAATTAGGTCTTTGGAGTGGCCATTTAATATCTGCTTGGGGTCCCTGGGCATGCTGAGCATCCCACAGTCTCATTCCTGCTCGTCTGATCATATCTCTTTCCTCGGTAGTAAATAATTGACCAAGGATAGATTGCATCTCATCCCAAGTATAAAGGTTTGGCCCTAAAATTGATCCAATCTTTCTGCCACTCCGAGTGGGTCCTCAATTAAGTTTCCCATCTCGGTTCTTTTAAAATCTTGTAGGTCAGCCAAGCTTAGGGGTACAGAAATATATCCAATCACAGGTTGAGGTCCCCCCATGGGCATTTCCCTTAGAGGATACATCTGAGCTGCCCCTTTTTGACTTCTAGTCACGCGTCTAGGAGGAGGGGGAGACCCTTGCTCCAATTCTGGTGGGGGAGTGGGCGCTCTGGGGACCTCTGGAGGGGCTGCGGGAGCAGGAGGAGGAATGTAAGGAGGGGGTTTAGAAGGGTTTCGTCTAACTCTTCCTTCTTTTTCTTTTGTTTAGTTTTTACTTCATTCAGTGGGTAAAGGCTAGCTCCTGGTCTTTCTAGCCACACTTCCGCATACTGACTCTCCTCCGGGTTAAGGGGTTTTTTTTATTATTATTAACCCAGAGGTTTAATTGCTGTCTTACCCATTCTTCCTCTGATCCATAAATTGGCCAATATACATTCTTAGAGATTTTCTTCCCTCCCCATATCTTAGTACAATCCTGTTGACCCGGGAAAATTTTTCCAGTTATCTAAGATATATGCTAGAGGGGTATTCTTAGGTATGGAGGATACAGATACTCCCCCCCGGGTGTCGAAGGCTTGCTTTCCTTCACCCCCATCTTCTGGAATATCCACAACCACACTCTCACATGCTCCCCTTGGTCCTGGCCCAGTCCCTCGCGGGAGATGGGAACCGCAGTACTGAAGGGTCCGCACTCGCTTGGTTCAGTATGTCGAACCTCTCATTCGTTATATTCCAGGATATCCAACCCCGCCCGAACGGCAAACCCGCGAACAAATTCGCAATATACTTACGCGTCCTGCGTCTTCGTCCGGACTCCTGTGCACAGAATTTTATGGGATTTTACCGGTTCCTCATTTGCTCATTATTCTAGAATTTAGGTTCGTCGGTAAGGTTGAGGTAGGCTGTCGGTCGCGGGGCCGCGGATTGCTGCGGGGCGCCTCCCCAGAGGACAGAAGCCCACCGTTCCTTATCCGAGTCACGGCACCAGGAATTGTCATAAATTGAGACCACAATGGATCATAATCCAATTGAAATTTTATTAATTATAGCAAGTAGAATATGAGCAAATACAGTGCTGGACGGCAGGGGAATCTGCGTTCCACCAACTGCCGTCCTGAGCAGTTCAAACAGTTCCTTTTTATACATTTTTCTCCTTTATCCCATAGTTGATCCCTCACCCTTATGTCCTTATATGGGGTTGTTTGTCCTGTTTCTGTCGGTTCCTGGATGTCTGGCGGTTATCTTGCACAAGCCGTGTCTGATTTAGTTTGTGGTTATCTTATCTTAAGCAAGCAGTGTCTGATAGCTGTTTACATAGGCGATTCCATATCTTTTGTTGCTTAGCCTTTACATTGAGCTTAACATAAATCTTAATAAACAATACCTTAGTCCATAGTTTCTCACAACCCTAATGACCCTAACACTAACGCTAAACCTAACCCTAACCAGTAACCCTAACCCTAACCTTAACCCTAACCCTTACCCTAACCCAAACACTAATGTCCTGGTTTCAGCTATGATGGAGTTAAACTTTTTTTTTAGCAGTGGATGGAATGCCATGTTTGGGTGTTAGCATGAGAATAGTGCTGATAGCACCCTGATGTCTCCGATTTGTTGCCGGGCAATCAAGTACCTTTCTCAGCTCTGCATACTTCCTTACTAGTGAGAAAGGAGGGGACACAGCCAGGACAGGTGACTCGAATTGGCCAAAGAGCATATTCCATGTCAGTTACGTCATGCTCAGTATAAGGGGGGACTGGGGGGAAGAGGGGGAGACAACTCCAGGACGTGCAGTTTCTGGGGATGGTTGGGGTGTCCGGGATGGGCTCTAAGCTGTGCGGCCTGAGTTGTGTGGTTTGGTGAGAAACTGCATTGTGTATCACCAGTTTCATCTATTTTGTGCTTTAAACTTATGTTATTGTTATATCTAGTTTTCTGTTATTGTTTAGTAAACTATCCTTATCCCAACCTGCGTGGTTCTGGTTTCTAGGTTGTGGTTTATTTTCCTCTTTTCTTCCTTCCCTTTTCCCCTTCCCCCAACTTTCCTTCCCCCTTCCTTTTAAAAGTACAAGCGACTGTGTGGGGTGCGGCCCCCGGCTGGGGCAAAACCACGACAGTTATTTTGGCGCCCAACGTGGGGCACGAACGGTTGGGATAACGGTAGATCTGACCCTAACTATCGCAATTAAGATAAGCACTGTTGTTTAAGCAATCTCTGGTCACGATGTTGTGGTATTTATTTACAAGGCTGTGGCAGCAAAACCACTGCATGCTGTATACAATCCTGGCAGGATTCTTTACTCTCTCAGGTCTGCGGCTCCCGTATTTGTTCCCATACTTCATTATAGTGTATTTTATGATATCGGTCTATGATACAATAATATCGATGATCATGAGCTTAATCTGGTACTTGTATGAGGTTTTGCTGTCCTGTCCATTCTTTGGACAGGGAGGGGTTAATAACAGCAGCCAGTATGGTGGGGGCACTGCTTTCTTTTCTTTTGGGCTAAATACAACAGCTCTTATGACAGTTTTTGAAAATCTTCAATATCTCTGGGATATTCAAACTAGCATTTTGCTATTGGTAGGTTTGGTGCAGATGGTTCAGTTTTTGTTATATATCAAGCATAGGTTTATGAATACCACTGAAGAGCTTTCTCCGAGACAGAATAATCACGAGTGGCAGGGCATGTGGCAAAGTATGGGCGAGACCTAGGTACTTTCTCACGCCCGATGGTTTGGAACTTCACTCCTGAACAGTTACAAGACCCCGATCAAGTGACTGCATACCTAAGGGAAAATTGCTGTAGGTTTCCCAGAGATGGACACCTTACTGCACTGTGCTGGGCTCTGGCCACTATTTATCAAACACTGCTTGATAGCAGGCAGCACTGTCAGCACTGTCAGCACTGTCAGGGAGAAGGGAAAGGAAACAGACTGGCAGATACTATAGCTGCTGCAACCACTGGGGCTGACACTGCAGCTACTGCAACCCCTGTGACCGACACTGCAGCTACTGTAATCTCTACAGCAGACACTGCAGATGATCCGAAAAACCAACCCACACCAGTGTCTGTTGCTCCCGTACAAAAGAGGAAAGGCACAAAGAAATCAGTTCGCATAGTGACGGATAAGGATGATGATCAACCGGGATCATGTCGAGGATATCAGGATGAGGCAGAACCAGAGATTGTTACCCGATCCCTGACTCTGAGTGAGCTGCGTGAGGTTCGAAAAGATTTCACTCGCCACCCAAGTGAGCACATTATCACTTGGTTGCTCCGATGTTGGGATCACGGGGCCAGTAGTTTGGAATTAGAAGGCAGAGAGGCCAAGCAGTTGGGATCCCTAGCTAGAGAAGGAGGAATTGACAAAGCAATTGGGAGGAGGCCGGAAATCCTCAGCCTCTGGAGGCGACTACTGTCAAGTGTGCAGGAAAGATATCCCATAAAAGAATATATTACATGCCAGACACCCAAGTGTAACAGCATAGAGACAGCTATCCAGCACCTGAGAGAATTAGCTGTACGGGAGATAATTTATTATGATCTGGACAATTCACGGCTTCCCGCTGATCCCGATGAAGTCCTATGCACTCCAGATATGTGGCGTAAGGTTGTACGAAGTGCACCAGCAGGGTATACCAATTCACTGGCAGCAATTGACTGGAATGATACGGATCCGCCAACCGTAAATTAGGTGGCCTGCCGACTCCGGAAATACCAAGACAATGTTTCCCTCTCCGTCATTGCAGCAGTAGAGAAACTGGTTCAACGACTTGACAACAATGTGTCCAACTCCCAACCCGTATGGAGCAATGTTGCAGCTACTGGGA
The DNA here is from genome assembly GCA_020800305.1 of Porphyrio hochstetteri. Lineage (NCBI taxonomy): Eukaryota > Metazoa > Chordata > Aves > Gruiformes > Rallidae > Porphyrio > Porphyrio hochstetteri. The sequence continues at coordinate 47,910,355 of CM036907.1, forward strand.
GAAAGCGTCCATCGTTCCAAGAGGGAGAATACACACCACGACGTACATTGTGGTTTTACCTGCTTGATCATGGAGAGAACATGAGGAAATGGGATATGCAGCCCACCTCAGCCCTTCGAGCACGAGTAAATGAGCTGCGGGGTAAAACATTCGCACAACGAGATTCTGCCAGGAAGAAGGCTGCACCAGTTTCTACTGGGCAGTTCCCTAGACCAACTGGAAGGCCTACCTATATGTCTGATGTGCCTGATCCTTTTGAAGGGACCTCTAAGTCCTTTATGCAACCAGTGGAAAACAAATATGATCAGCAGCAATAGAGGGGCCCTGCCTCCAGCCAGGTGGAGGAGAGGGACAATCGGGTTTATTGGACTGTGTGGATCCGATGGCCTGGCACGTCAGACCCACAAGAGTACAAAGCTCTGGTGGATACTGGTGCCCAGTGTACTCTAATGCCATCGAATCATGAAGGGGTAGAACCCGTTTGTATTTCTGGAGTGACAGGGGGATCCCAACAACTAACTGTGCTAGAGGCTGAGGTGAGCCTAACTGGGAAGGACTGGGAAAAACACCCCATTGTGACTGGTCCAGAAGCTCCGTGCATTTTAGGTATAGATTACCTACGTAGAGGGTATTTTAAAGACCCAAAAGGGTACCGATGGGCTTTTGGAATAGCTGCTTTGGAAACAGAAGAAATTGAACAATTGTGTGCCTTGCCTGGACTCTCGGAGGATTCTGCTGTTGTGGGGTTGTTGAAGGGTGAAGAGCAGCAAGTGCCAGTTGCTACGACGACGGTGCACAGACGACAATACCGTACTAACCGAGATTCCCTGATTCCCATCCATAAGTTGATTCGTCAACTGGAGGATCAGGGAGTGATCAGCCGAACCCACTCACCCTTTAATAGTCCCATATGGCCAGTGAGGAAGTCCAATGGAGAGTGGAGGCTGACAGTAGATTATCGTGGCCTAAATGAAGTCACTCCAGGTATGAGTGCTGCTGTGCCAGACATGTTAGAGCTCCAGTATGAATTGGAATCGAAGGCAGCCAAGTGGTACGCCACAATCGACATTGCGAATGCTTTCTTCTCGATCCCACTGGCGCCAGAGTGCAGGCCACAGTTTGCTTTCACTTGGAGAGGCATCCAATACACGTGGAATCGTCTGCCCCAGGGGTGGAAACATAGCCCCACCATCTGCCATGGACTAATCCAGAATACACTGGAAAAGGGTGAAGCACCAGAGCACCTGCAGTATATCGATGACATCATTGTATGGGGCAACACAGCAGAGGAAGTTTTTGAAAAAGGAAACAGGGTAATTAAAATCCTTTTAGAAGCTGGTTTTGCTATAAAACGAAGTAAAGTCAAGGGGCCTACGCGAGAAATCCAGTTTTTAGGAATAAAATGGCAGGATGGGTGTCGTCAGATCCCAATGGACATTATTAATAAAATAGCAGCTATGTCTCCACCAAGCAACAAAAAGGAAACACAAGCTTTCTTAGGTGTTATAGGTTTTTGGCGAATGCATGTCCCAAACTACAGTCTCATTGTGAGCCCACTCTACCATGTAACTCGAAAGAAGAATGATTTCCAATGGGGCCCTGAGCAACAGCAAGCCTTTGAGCAGATCAAACGCGAGATAGTCCATGCAGTGGCCCTTGGGCCTGTCCGGACAGGGACAGATATTAAAAATGTGCTCTACACTGCAGCTGGGGAGAACGGCCCGACCTGGAGTCTCTGGCAGAAAGCACAAGGGGAGACTCGAGGTCGACCGCTGGGGTTTTGGAGTCGGGCCTACAAAGGATCTGAGGCCAATTCTACTCCAACAGAAAAGGAAATACTGGCCGCCTATGAAGGGGTTCGAGCCGCCTCAGAAGTGATTGGAACTGAAGTCCAGCTCCTCCTGGCACCCTGACTGCCGGTGCTGGGCTGAATGTTCAAAGGGAAGGTTCCTTCTACACACCATGCCACTGATGCTACGTGGAGCAAGTGGGTTGAACTAATTACACAGCGGGCTCGAATAGGAAACCCCAATCGCCCAGGAATCGTGGAGGTGATCACAGACTGGCCAGAAGGCAAAGATTTTGGGATGTCACCAGAGGATGAGGAGGTAACACGCGCTGAAGAAGCCCCACCCTACAACGAACTGCCAGAGAATGAGAAGCGATATGCCCTGTTCACTGATGGGCCTTGTCGCATTGTGGGTAAGCATCGGAGATGGAAAGCTGCTGTATGGAATCCTATAAGAAGAGTAGCAGAAGCCACTGAAGGAAAAGGCGAATCAAGCCAGTTCGCTGAGGTGAAGGCCATCCAGTTAGCCCTGGACATTGCTGAGAGAGAAAAGTGGCCAATGCTCTACCTTTATACTGATTCATGGATGGTGGCGAATGCCCTGTGGGGGTGGTTGCAGCAGTGGAAAAAGAACAACTGGCAGCGTAGAGGCAAACCTATATGGGCTGATGACTTATGGCAAGATATCTCTGCTCGGTTAGAGAAACTTGTTGTAAAGGTACGTCATGTCGACGCCCATGTACCTAAGAGTCGGGCCATGGAGGAACATGAAAACAACCATCAGGTAGATAAGGCTGCTAGGATTAAAGTGGCTCAGGTAGATCTAGACTGGCAACATAAGGGTGAATTATTCCTAGCTCGATGGGCTCATGATACCTCGGGTCATCAAGGGAGAGATGCAACATATAGATGGGCTTGGGATCGAGGGGTGGACCTGACCATGGACGCCATCGCACAAGTTGTCCACGAATGTGAGACATGTGCTGCAATCAAGCAAGCTAAGCGGTTAAAGCCCCTTTGGTATGGAGGACGGTGGATGAAATATAAATATGGGGAGGCTTGGCAGATTGATTACATCACCCTCCCACAAACCCGCCATGGCAAACGTTATGTGCTTACAATGGTGGAGGCAACTACCGGCTGGCTAGAAACATATCCTGTACCCCATGCCACTGCTCGAAATACAATTCTGGGCCTTGAAAGGCAAGTCCTCTGGCGACATGGTACTCCAGAAAGAATCGAGTCAGACAATGGGACTCATTTCCGAAACACTCTTGTAGACACCTGGGCCAAAGAGCATGGCATTGAGTGGGTGTACCACATTCCTTATCATGCACCGGCCTCTGGGAAAATTGAACGATATAATGGACTTTTAAAAACTACACTGAAAGCAATGTGTGGTGGGACATTCAAGCATTGGGATACACATTTGGCCAAAGCCACGTGGTTAGTTAACTCTAGGGGATCTACCAATCGGGCTGGCCCTGCCCAGTCAAAATTTCCACGTACTGTAGAGGGAGACAGAGTCCCAGTAGTGCATATGAAGAGTGTATTCGGAAAGAGAGTTTGGGTCATCCCTGCTTCAGGCAAAGGTAAACCCATGTCTGGAATTGTTTTTGCTCAAGGACCTGGCTGTACTTGGTGGGTAATGCAGAGGGATGGAGAAGTTCGATGTGTACCTCAAGGGGATTTGATTTTGGGTGAGAATAGCCAATATAATTAATAAAGTAGAAATTATAATAATTGCCAAATAACCCATTATTGTATATTCATTATTGTTATGATTGCTGTATGTTGTACCATAGCATTATAGCCGGAGTCATACAAGTTAATGAAGAATGAGTGCCATGATGATGGAACTAAAGCCTGGCCTCTCAAGAATTTTTTCTCCCATTAAAAATAAACTCTGACCCACAGACTATGAGCATGGACCATGCCAGGTGTATCAGCCAAGAGCCTGAGATGCAGCATGCAACGAGCCAATGGAACATACAATTATCCTGAGAAACTGTTACGACAAATGGAGCCTGAAAATCATGGACTAAATGAACTCAACAACTTCAGAGGGATGATTCACAGACTGAGGGAATAAGATCTGTATGCACGTATGTGTGCATACATGTGTACATACATATATGGGTGTGTGAAACACGAAACTGGTTGTACCCAAAGAAAATTGTTGGATCTGGTCATGACGTAAATGGTATGGAATAAGGGGTGGATAATATCCTGGTTTCAGCTATGATGGAGTTAATTTTTTTTTTTTTTTTTTTTTTTTTTCTTTTAGCAGTGGATGGAATGCCATGTTTGGGTGTTAGCATGAGAATAGTGCTGATAGCACCCTGATGTTTCCGATTTGTTGCCGGGCAATCAAGTACCTTTCTCAGCTCTGCATACTTCCTTACTAATGAGAAAGGAGAGGACACAGCCAGGACAGGTGACTCGAATTGGCCAAAGAGCATATTCCATGCCAGTTAGGTCATGCTCAGTATAAGGGGGGACTGGGGGGAAGAGGGGGAGACAACGCCAGGACGTGCAGTTTTCTGGGGACGGTCGGGGTTCCGGGACGGGCTCTAAGCTGTGCGGCCTGAGTTGTGTGGTTTGGTGAGAAACTGCATTGTGTATCACCAGTTTTCATCTATTTTGTGATTTAAACTTATGTTATTGTTATATCTAGTTTTCTGTTATTGTTTAGTAAACTATCCTTATCCCAACCTGCGTGGTTCTGGTTTCTAGTTTGTGGTTTCGTTCCCTCCTTTCTTCCTTCCCTTTTTCCCCCTCCCCCAACTTCACTTCCCCCTTCCTTTTAAAAGTACAAGCGACTGTGTGGGGTGCGGCCCTCGGCTGGGGCAAAACCACGACACCCTAACACTAACCCTAAACCTCACCCTAACCCGAACACTAAAGCTAACACAAACCCTAACCCCTAACCCTAACTCTAAAGCTACACCTAACACTAGCCCTAACACTAACCCTAACCCTAACAGTAAACCTAACCCTAACTCTAACCCTAAGACTAACCCTAAACCCTAAGCCTAACATTAAACCAACACTTAAACCTAACCCTAAGCCTAAGCCTAACCCTAAACCTAATACCAAACCCTAACCCTAACCCTAACCCTAACCCTAAAACTAACCCTAACACTAACACTTACCCTAATACTAACACTAAACCCCAAACCTAACACTAACACAAACCCTAAACCTAACCCCAAACCCTAACACTAACACTAACCCTACACACTAACCCTAACCGTAAACCTAACAATAAACATAACCCTAAAACTAAAACTTACTCTAACCCTAACCCTAACACTAAAAGTAAAACCTATACTTAACCTTAATAATTACCATAACACTAAACTTTAAACCTAAACCTAAACCCAACCTTAACCCTAGCCCTAAACCTAAACCTAACCCTAACCCTAATCCTAAACTTAAAACTAAACCTAATCATAAACCTAAACCTAACCCTAAACCTAATCCCTAACCCTAACCCTAACCCTAACCCTAACCCTAACCCTAACCCTAACCCTGAACTTAACCCAACCCTAACCCTAATCCCTAACACTAACCCTAAACCCTAAACCTAACCCTAGCCCTAAACCTAACCCTAACCCTTAACCCTAAACTTATCCCTAACCCTAACCCTCATCCTAACACTAAATTAACTCTAACCCTCAACCTAAACATAACACCTAACCCGAACCCTAACCCCTAAACCTAACCCTAACCCTAACGCTAACCCTAACCCTAACCCTAACCCTAACCCTAACCCTAACCCTAACCCTAAACCTAACCCTAGCCCTAAACATAACCCTAACCCTTAACCCAAAACTTATCGCTAACCCTAACCATCTCCCTAAAACTAAATTAACTCTAACCCAAACCCTCACCCTAACACCTAACCCTAACCCAAACCCTCACCCTAACACTAATCCTAACCATAACCCTAAACCATAAACCTAACCCTAACCCTAACACTTACCCTAAACCTAACCCTAATCCTAACACTAACCTTAACCCCAACCCTAATACTAACCCTAACCCTAACAGTAGCCCTAAACATAAACATAAACCCTAAACCTAACCCTAAGCATAAACACTAACACTAACCCTTACCATAACAGTAAACCCTAACCCTAACCCTAACCCTAACCCTAACCCTAACCCTAACCCTAACCCTAACCCCTAACCCTACCCCTAACCCTAACCCTAACCCTAACCCTAACCCTAACCCTAACCCTAACAGTAGCCCTAAACATAAACATAAACCCTAAACCTAACCCTAAGCATAAACACTAACACTAACCCTTACCATAACAGTAAACCCTAACCCTAACCCTAACCCTAACCCTAACCCTAACCCTAACCCTAACCCTAACCCCTAACCCTACCCCTAACCCTAACCCTAACCCTAACCATAACTCTAACCCTAACCCTAATCCTAAACCTAACACTAACCCTAACCCTAAACGTAATCCTAACCCTAAGCCTAACCCACTTAAACCTAACCATAGCCCTAACCCTAAATATAACCCCTAACCCTAACATTAACCCCTAATCCTAATCCTAACCCTAACCATAAATTAAACCTAACGCTAAACCCTAACCCTAAAAGTAACCCTAACACTAACCCCTAACCCTAGCCCTAACACTAACCACTAATCCTAACTGTAACCCTAAACCCTAACCCTAACCCACACTCTAACCCTAACAGTAACCCAAAACATAACCCCTATACCTAATCCTAACCCTGACCCTAACCCTAACACCTACACTAAAGCCTAAAACTAAACTAACCCTAATCGTAACTCTAACACTAACCCTAACCCTAACCCTAACCCTAACCCTAACCCTAACCCTAAACCTAACCCTAACACCTAACCCTAACCCTAAACCTCACCTAACACTAATCCTTACCCTAACCCTTACCCTAAACCATAAACCTAACCCTAACCCTAACACTTACCCTAACTCTAAACCTAATCGTAACACTAACCCTAACCCTAAACGTAACCCTAACCCTAACACTAACCCTTAAACCTAAACTTATCCCTAACCCTAAACCTCACCCTAACACTAAATTAACTCTAACCCTAACCCTAACACCTAACCCTAAACCTAACCCTCACCCTAACACTAATCCCAACACTAACCCTAACCTAAACCATAAACCTAACCCTAAACCTAACACTTACCCTAACACCAACCCTAACCCTTACCCTAACCCTAACCCTAACCCTAACCCTAACCCTAACCCTAACCCTAACCCTAACTTCTCCCTAACCCTAATCCTCACCCTAACCCTAAATTAACTCTAACCCTAACCCTAACCATAACACCTAACCCTAAACCTAACCCTCACCCTAACAATAATCCTAACCCTAACCCTAACCCTAAACCATAAACCTAAACCTAACCCTAACACTAACACTAACCCTAAACTTAACCCTAACCCTATCCCTAACCGTAGCCCTAACCCTAAACCTAAACACTAACCCTAAACCTAACCCTAACCCTAACCCTAAAGGCTAAACATAACCCTAACCCTAACCGTAACCGCTAAGTCTAACTCTAACCCTAAAACTAACTCTAACCCCCAACCCTAATCCTAACCGTAACCCTAAAACTAAACCCTAACACCTAAACCCTAACCCTAAACCTAAGCATAAACCATAACCCTAACCCTAAGCCTAACCCAAACAGTAAACAATAACCCAAACCGTAACAGTAAACCGTAACCATAACTCTAACCATAACACTAATGACCCTAACACTAAAGCTAAACCTAAACCTAACCACTAACCGTAACCCTAACCTTAACTCTATCCCTTACCCTAACACAAACACTAACCATAACCCTAAACCCTAACACTAACCCTAACCCCTAAACTTAAACATGACCCTAACCCAAACCTAACCCTAACCCCTAACACTAACCCTAAGCCCTAAACCTAACGCTAGCCCTAACCCTAACCCTAACTCTAACCCTAACGCTAAACCTAACACTAACAACTAACCCTAACCCTAACCTTAACACTAACCCTTACCCTAACCCAAACACTAACCATAACCCTAAACACTAACACTAACCCTAAACCCTAACCCTAACCCTAACCCTAACCCTAACCCTAACCCTAACCCTAACCCTAACCCTAACCCTAACCCTAAACCCAACCTTAACCCTAGCCCTAAACCTAAACCTAACCCTAACCCTAATCCTAAACTTAAAACTAAACCTAATCATAAACCTAAACCTAACCCTAAACCTAATCCCTAACCCTAACCCTAACCCTAACCCTAACCCTAACCCTAACCCTAACACTAAACCCTAAACCTAAACCTAAACCCAACCTTAACCCTAGCCCTAAAACAAAACCTAACCCTAACCCTAATCCTAAACTTAAAACTAAACCTAATCATAAACCTAAACCTAACCCTAAACCTAATCCCTAAACCTAACCCCAAACCTAACCCCAATAAAGCTAACCCTAACCCTAACCCTAACCCTAACACTAACCCTAAACCTAAACCTAATCCCTAACCCTAACCCCAAACCTAACCCCAATAAAGCTAACCCTAACCGTAACCCTAACCCCTAACCCTAACCCTAACGCTAACCCTACCCCCTAACCCTAACGCTAACACTAACCCTAACACCTAAACCTAAACATATGCCTAACCCTAACACTATCCCTAACCATAATACCTAAACCTAAACCTAAACCAAACCCTTAACCCTAATCCTGACCCTAATCCTAAACCAAACGCTAACCCCTAACCTTAACCCTAACCCTAACCCTAACCCTAACCCTAACCTAACCCTATGCCTAAACCTAACACTAACCCTAACACTAATACCTAAATCTAACCCTAACCCTAAAACTAACCCTAACCACTAACCCTAATCCTAACCCTAAAACTAACACCTAACTGTAACACTAATGATAACCCTAACCCCTAACCATTTAAAGTAATCCTGACCCTAAACCTAATCCAAACCCTAAACCTAACACTAACCCTAACACTAACCCTAAACCTAACCCTAAAAATATCACTAAAACCTACACCCTAACCCTAACCCTAAACCCTAACACTAAACCTAATCCCTAACCCTAATGACCCTAACCCTAACCATAACAATAATTCTAACCCTAAACCTAACCCTAACCCTAACCCTAACACTAAAACTAACACCTAACCCTAACCCTAAACGTGACAATAACCCTACACACTAAACCTATCACTAAACCCTAAACCTAACCCTAACACTAACACTAAACCCTAACACTAAGCTTAATCCCTAACCCTAATGACCCTAACCCTAACCCTAACACTAATTCTAACCCTAAACCTAATCCTAACACTAACCCTAACCCTAACCCTAAAACTAACACCTAACCCTAACCCTAAAAGTGACAATAACCCTACACACTAAACCTATCACTAAACCCTAAACCTAACCCTAACACTAACACTAAACCCTAACACTAAGCTTAATCCCTAACCCTAATGACCCTAACCCTAACCCTAACACTAATTCTAACCCTAAACCTAATCCTAACACTAACCCTAACCGTGACAATAACCCTACACCCTAAACCTAAAAACTAACCCTAAACCTAAACCTAACCCTAACCCTAAACCTAACCCATAACCCTAAACCTAACCCTAACACTAAACCTAACCCTTACCCTAACCCTAACCCTAACCTTAACCCTAACCCTAACCACTAACCCTAATCCTAACCATAAAACTAACACCTAACCCTAACCCTAAACATGACAATAACCCTACACACTAAACCTAACAACTAACCCTAACCCTAACCCTATCCCTAACCGTAAACCCTAAGCCCTAACCCTAACCCTATCCCTAACCTTAAAAACTATCCCTAACCCTAAACCTAACCTTAAACATAACCCCTCACACTAACCATAAAGCTAACCCTACCCCCTAACCCTAACCCTAACCCTAACCCTGACCCTAACACTGACCCTAAACCCTAAACCGAAACCCTAACCGCAACCCTAACACTAACCCTAAACCTAACACTAAACCTATCACTAAACCCTAAACCTAACCCTAACACAAATCCTAAACCCTAACACTAAGCCTAATCCCTAACACTAATGACCCTAACCCAAACCCTAACACTAATTCTAACCCTAACCCTAACCCAAACCCTAACCCTAACCCTAACCCTAACACCTAACACTAACCCTAACCGTGACAATAACCCTACACACTAAACCTAACAAATAACACTAACGCTAAACCAAAACCTAACCCTAACCCTAATCCTAACCTTAACCCTAACCCTAATCCTAACCCTAACCCTAAACACTAACCCTAATCCTAACCCTAACTCTAACCCTAAAGCTAACACTAACCCAAAACCTAACCCCTAACCCTAACCCTAATCCTAACCCTAACCCTAACCCTAACCCTAACCCTAACCCTAACCCTAACCATAACACTAATTCTAACCCTAACTCTACACCCTAAACCTAACACCTAACCCTAACCCTAAACGTGACAATAACCCTACACCCTAAACCTAACAACTAACCCTAACAATAACCCTAACCCGAACCGTAAACCCTAAGACCTAACCCTAACTATATCGCCAACCCTAACAACTAACCCTAACACTAAACCTAACCTTAAACCTAACCCCTAACACTAACCATAAAGCTAACCCTACCCCCTAAACCTAACCCTAACCCTGACCCTAACACTGACCCTAAACCCTAAACCGAACCCCTAAACCTAACACTAAACCTAACCCTAAACCTATCACTAAACCCTAAACCTAACCCTAACACTAACCCTAAACCCTAACACTAAGCTTAATCCCTAACCCTAATGACCCTAACCCTAAACCTAACACTAATTCTAACCCTAACCCTAACCCTAACACTAATCCTAACCCTAACACCTAACACTAACCCTAACCGTGACAATAACCCTACACCCTAAACCTAACAAATAACCCTAACCCTAAACCAAATCCTAACCCTAATCCTAAACCTAACCTTAACCCTAACCCTAATCCTAACCCTAACCCTAAACACTAACCCTAATCCTAACCCTAACTCTAACCCTAACGCTAACACTAACGCAAAACCTAATCCATAACCCTAACCCTATCCCTAAACGTAACCCATAACCCTAACCCTAACCCTAACACTAAACCTAACCCTTACCCTAACCCTAACCCTAAACCTAACCCTTACCCTAATCCTAAACCTAACCCTAACTCTAAAACTAATCCTAATCCCTAACCCTATCCGTAACCCTAATCCTAACCCTAACCCTAACCCTAAACCTAACCCTAAACCTAACCATAACACTAATTCTAACCCTAACTCTACACCCTAAACCTAACACCTAACCCTAAACCTAAACGTGACAATAACCCTACACCCTAAACCTAACAACTAACCTTAACCATAACCCTAACCCGAACCGTAAACCCTAAGACCTAACCCTAACTATATCGCCAACCCTAACAACTAACCCTAACACTAAACCTAACCTTAAACCTAACCCCTAACACTAACCATAAAGCTAACCCTACCCCCTAACCCTAACCCTAACCCTGACCCTAACACTGACCCTAAACCCTAAACCGAACCCCTAAACCTAACCCTAAACCTAACCCTAAACCTATCACTAAACCCTAAACCTAACCCTAACACTAACCCTAAACCCTAACACTAAGCTTAATCCCTAACCCTTATGACCCTAACCCTAAACCTAACACTAATTCTAACCCTAACCCTAACCCTAACACTAACCCTAACCCTAACACCTAACACTAACCCTAACCCTAACACCTAACACTAACCCTAACCGTGACAATAACCCTACGCCCTAAACCTAACAACTAACCCTAAACCTAAACCTAACCCTAACCCTAAACATAACCCATAACCCTAAACCTAACCCTAACACTAAACCTAACACTTACCCTAACCCTAAACCTAACCTTAACCCTAACCCTAACCACTAACCCTAATCCTAACCCTAACACTAACACCCAGCCCTAACCCTAAACATGACAATAACCCTACACACTAAACCTAACAACTAACCCTAACCCTAACCCTATCCCTAACCGTAAACCCTAAGCCCTAACCCTAACCCTATCCCTAACTTTAAAAACTAACCCTAACCCTAAACCTAACCTTAAACATAACCCCTCACACTAACCATAAAGCTAACCCTACCCCCTAACCCTAACCCTAACCCTAACCCTGACCCTAACAGTGACCCTAAACCCTAAACCGAAACCCTAATCGCAACCCTAACACTAACCCTATACCTAACCTTAAACCTATCACTAAACCCTAAACCTAACACTAACACTAAACCTAAAGCCTAACACTAAGCCTAATCCCTAACACTAATGACCCTAACCCAAACCCTAACACTAATTCTAACCCTAACCCTAACCCAAACCCTAATCCTAACCCTAACCCTAACACCTAACACTAACCCTAACCGTGACAATAACCCTACACACTAAACCTAACAAATAACCCTAACCCTAAACCAAACCCTAAACCTAACCCTAAACCTAACCTTAACCCTAACCCTAACCCTAACCCTAACCCTAACCCTAACACTAACCCAAAACCTAACCCCTAACCCTAACCCTAACCCTAAACGTAACCCATAAACCTAACCCTAACCCTAACACTAAACCTAACCCTTACCCTAACCCTAAACCTAACCCTAAACCTAACACATACCCTAATCCTAAACCTAACCCTAACTCTAAAACTAATCCTAATCCCTAACCCTATCCGTAACCCTGATCCTAACCCTAACCCTAACCCTAATCCTAACCCTAACCCTAACCCTAACCCTAACCCGAACCTTAACCCTAACCATAAAACTAATTCTAACCCTAACTCTACACCCTAAACCTAACACCTAACCCTAACCCTAAACGTGACAATAACCCTACACCCTAAACCTAACAACTAACCCTAACCATAACCCTAACCCGAACCGTAAACCCTAAGACCTAACCCTAACTATATCGCCAACCCTAACAACTAACCCTAACACTAAACCTAACCTTAAACCTAACCCCTAACACTAACCATAAAGCTAACCCTACCCCCTAACCCTAAACCTAACACTGACCCTAACACTGACCCTAAACCCTAAACCGAACCCCTAAACCTAACCCTAAACCTAACCCTAAACCTATCACTAAACCCTAAACCTAACCCTAACACTAACACTAAACCCTAACACTAAGCTTAATCCCTCACCCTAATGACCCTAACCCTAACCCTAACACTAATTCTAACCCTAAACATAACCCTAAAACTAACCCTAACCCTAACACCTAACACTAACCCTAACCCTAACACCTAACACTAACCCTAACCGTGACAATAACCCTACACCCTAAACCTAAAAACTAACCCTAAACCTAAACCTAACCCTAACACTAAACCTAACCCATAACCCTAAACCTAACCCTAACACTAAACCTAACACTTACCCTAACCCTAACCCTAACCTTAACCCTAACCCTAACCACTAACCCTAATCCTAACCCTAAAACTAACACCTAACCCTAACCCTAAACGTGAAAATAACCCTACACACTAAACCTAACAACTAACCCTAACCCTAACCCTATCCCTAACCGTAAACCCTAAGCCCTAACCCTAACCCTATCTCTAACCTTAAAAACTAACCCTAACCCTAAACCTAAACTTAAACATAACCCCTCACACTAACCATAAAGCTAACCCTACCCCCTAACCCTAACCCTAACCCTAACCCTGACCCTAACACTGACCCTAAACCCTAAATCGAAACCCTAACCCCAACCCTAACACTAACCCTAAACCTAACCCTAATCCTAACCCTAAACCCTAACCCTAATATTAAACCAACACTTAAACCTAACCCTAAGCCTAAGCCTAAGCCTAACCCTAAACCTAATACCTAACCCTAACCCTAACCCTAACCCTAACCCTAAACCTAACCCTAACACTAACACTTACCCTAACACTAAGTCTAAACCCCAAACCTAACACTAACACTAACCCTAAACCTAACCCCAAACCCTAACACTAACACTAACCCTACACACTAACCCTAACCGTAAACCTAACCCTAAACCTAAGCCTAAAACTAAAACTTACTCTAACCCTAACCCTAACACTAAATGTAAAACCTATACTTAACCTTAATACTTACCATAACCCTAAACCCTAAACCTAAACCTAAACCCAACCTTAACCCTATCCCTAAACCTAAACCTAACCCTAACCCTAATCCTAAACTTAAAACTAAACCTAATCATAAACCTAAACCTAACCCTAAACCTAATCCCTAACCCTAACCCCAAACCTAACCCCAATAAAGCTAACCCTAACCCTAACCCCTAACCCTAACCCTAACGCTAACCCTACCCCCTAACCCTAACGCTAACACTAACCCTAACACCTAAACCTAAAACTATGCCTAACCCTAACACTAACCCTAACCATAATACCTAAACCTAAACATAAACCTAACCCTTAACCCTAATCCTGACCCTAATCCTAAACCAAACGCTAACCCCTAACCTTAACCCTAACCCTAACCCTAACCCTAACCCTAACCTAACCCTATGCCTAAACCTAACACTAACCCTAACACTAATACCTAAATCTAACACTAACCCTAACTCTAACCCTAACCCTAACCACTAACCCTAATCCTAACCCTAAAACTAACACCTAACCGTAACCCTAATGATAACCCTACCCCCTAACTCTAAAAGTAATCCTGACCCTAACCCTAACCCTAACCCTAACCCTAACCCTAACCCTAACCCTAACCCTAACCCTAACCTAACCCTAACCCTAACCCTAACCCTAACCCTAACCCTAACCCTAACCCTAACCCTACACCCTAACCCTAACCCTAAACACTAACACTAAGCCTAATCCCTAACCCTAATGACCCTAACCCTAACCATAACACTAATTCTAACCCTAACCCTAACCCTAACCCTAAACGTGACAATAACCCTACGCACTAAACCTAACAACTAACCCTAACCTTAACCCTAACCCTAACCGTAAACCCTAAGCCCTAACCCTAACTCTATCCCTAACCTTAAAAATTAACCCTAACCCTAAACCTAACCTTAAACATAACATCTAACACTAACCATAAAGGTAACCCTACCCCCTAACCCTAACCCTAAACCTAACCCTGACCCTAACACTGACCATAAACCCTAAACCGAACCCCTAACCCCAACCCTAACCCTAACCCTAAACCTAAACCTAAACCTATCACTAAACCCTAAACCTAACCCTAACACTAATCCTAAACCCTAACACTAAGCCTAATCCCTAACACTAATGACCCTAACCCAAACCCTAACACTAATTCTAACCCTAACCCTAACCCAAAACCTAACCCTAAACCTAACCCTAACACCTAACACTAACCCTAACCGTGACAATAACCCTACACACTAAACCTAACAAATAACCCTAACCCTAAACCAAATCCTAAACCTAACACTAAACCTAACCTTAACCCTAACCCTAATCCTAACCCTAACCCTAAACACTAACCCTAATCCTAACCCTAACTCTAACCCTAACGCTAACACTAACCCAAAACCTAACCCCTAACCCTAACCCTAACCCTAAACGTAACCCATAACCCTAACCCTAACACTAACAATAAACCTAACCCTTACCCTAACCCTAACCCTAACCCTAACCCTAACCCTAAACCTAACCCTTACCCTAACACTAAACCTAACCCTAACTCTAAAACTAATCTTAATCCCTAACCCTAACCGTAACCCTAATCCTAACACTAACCCTAACCCTAACCCTAACCCTAACCCTAACCATAACACTAATTCTAACCCTAACTCTACACCCTAAACCTAACACCTAACCCTAACCCTAACCGTGACAATAACCCTACACCCTAAACCTAAAAACTAACCCTAAACCTAAACCTAACCCTAACCCTAAACCTAACCCATAACCCTAAACCTAACCCTAACACTAAACCTAACACTTACCCTAACCCTAACCCTAACCTTAACCCTAACCCTAACCACTAACCCTAATCCTAACCCTAAAACTAACACCTAACCCTAACCCTAAACATGACAATAACCCTACACACTAAAACCTAACAACTAACCCTAACCCTAACCCTATCCCTAACCGTAAACCCTAAGCCCTAACCCTAACCCTATCCCTAACATTAAAAACTAACCCTAACCCTAAACCTAACCTTAAACATAACCCCTCACACTAACCATAAAGCTAACCCTACCCCCTAACCCTAACCCTAAACCTAACACTGACCCTAACACTGACCCTAAACCCTAAACCGAAACCATAACCGCAACCCTAACATTAACCCTAAACCTAAATCTAAACCTATCACTAAACCCTAAACCTAACCCTAACACTAACCCTAAACCCTAACACTAAGCTTAATCCCTAACCCTTATGACCCTAACCCTAAACCTAACACTAATTCTAACCCTAACCCTAACCCTAACACTAACCCTAACCCTAACACCTAACACTAACCCTAACCCTAACACCTAACACTAACCCTAACCGTGACAATAACCCTACGCCCTAAACCTAACAACTAACCCTAAACCTAAACCTAACCCTAACCCTAAACATAACCCATAACCCTAAACCTAACCCTAACACTAAACCTAACACTTACCCTAACCCTAAACCTAACCTTAACCCTAACCCTAACCCTAACCCTAAACCTAACCCTAACCACTAACCCTAATCCTAACCCTAAAACTAACACCTAACTGTAACACTAATGATAACCCTAACCCCTAACCATTTAAAGTAATCCTGACCCTAAACCTAATCCAAACCCTAAACCTAACACTAACCCTAACACTAACCCTAAACCTAACCCTAAAAATATCACTAAAACCTACACCCTAACCCTAACCCTAAACCCTAACACTAAACCTAATCCCTAACCCTAATGACCCTAACCCTAACCATAACAATAATTCTAACCCTAAACCTAACCCTAACCCTAACCCTAACACTAAAACTAACACCTAACCCTAACCCTAAACGTGACAATAACCCTACACACTAAACCTATCACTAAACCCTAAACCTAACCCTAACACTAACACTAAACCCTAACACTAAGCTTAATCCCTAACCCTAATGACCCTAACCCTAACCCTAACACTAATTCTAACCCTAAACCTAATCCTAACACTAACCCTAACCCTAACCCTAAAACTAACACCTAACCCTAACCCTAAAAGTGACAATAACCCTACACACTAAACCTATCACTAAACCCTAAACCTAACCCTAACACTAACACTAAACCCTAACACTAAGCTTAATCCCTAACCCTAATGACCCTAACCCTAACCCTAACACTAATTCTAACCCTAAACCTAATCCTAACACTAACCCTAACCGTGACAATAACCCTACACCCTAAACCTAAAAACTAACCCTAAACCTAAACCTAACCCTAACCCTAAACCTAACCCATAACCCTAAACCTAACCCTAACACTAAACCTAACCCTTACCCTAACCCTAACCCTAACCTTAACCCTAACCCTAACCACTAACCCTAATCCTAACCATAAAACTAACACCTAACCCTAACCCTAAACATGACAATAACCCTACACACTAAACCTAACAACTAACCCTAACCCTAACCCTATCCCTAACCGTAAACCCTAAGCCCTAACCCTAACCCTATCCCTAACCTTAAAAACTATCCCTAACCCTAAACCTAACCTTAAACATAACCCCTCACACTAACCATAAAGCTAACCCTACCCCCTAACCCTAACCCTAACCCTAACCCTGACCCTAACACTGACCCTAAACCCTAAACCGAAACCCTAACCGCAACCCTAACACTAACCCTAAACCTAACACTAAACCTATCACTAAACCCTAAACCTAACCCTAACACTAATCCTAAACCCTAACACTAAGCCTAATCCCTAACACTAATGACCCTAACCCAAACCCTAACACTAATTCTAACCCTAACCCTAACCCAAACCCTAACCCTAACCCTAACCCTAACACCTAACACTAACCCTAACCGTGACAATAACCCTACACACTAAACCTAACAAATAACCCTAACGCTAAACCAAAACCTAACCCTAACCCTAATCCTAACCTTAACCCTAACCCTAATCCTAACCCTAACCCTAAACACTAACCCTAATCCTAACCCTAACTCTAACCCTAACGCTAACACTAACCCAAAACCTAACCCCTAACCCTAACCCTAATCCTAACCCTAACCCTAACCCTAACCCTAACCCTAACCCTAACCATAACACTAATTCTAACCCTAACTCTACACCCTAAACCTAACACCTAACCCTAACCCTAAACGTGACAATAACCCTACACCCTAAACCTAACAACTAACCCTAACAATAACCCTAACCCGAACCGTAAACCCTAAGACCTAACCCTAACTATATCGCCAACCCTAACAACTAACCCTAACACTAAACCTAACCTTAAACCTAACCCCTAACACTAACCATAAAGCTAACCCTACCCCCTAAACCTAACCCTAACCCTGACCCTAACACTGACCCTAAACCCTAAACCGAACCCCTAAACCTAACACTAAACCTAACCCTAAACCTATCACTAAACCCTAAACCTAACCCTAACACTAACCCTAAACCCTAACACTAAGCTTAATCCCTAACCCTAATGACCCTAACCCTAAACCTAACACTAATTCTAACCCTAACCCTAACCCTAACACTAATCCTAACCCTAACACCTAACACTAACCCTAACCGTGACAATAACCCTACACCCTAAACCTAACAAATAACCCTAACCCTAAACCAAATCCTAACCCTAACCCTAAACCTAACCTTAACCCTAACCCTAATCCTAACCCTAACCCTAAACACTAACCCTAATCCTAACCCTAACTCTAACCCTAACGCTAACACTAACGCAAAACCTAATCCATAACCCTAACCCTATCCCTAAACGTAACCCATAACCCTAACCCTAACCCTAACACTAAACCTAACCCTTACCCTAACCCTAACCCTAAACCTAACCCTTACCCTAATCCTAAACCTAACCCTAACTCTAAAACTAATCCTAATCCCTAACCCTATCCGTAACCCTAATCCTAACCCTAACCCTAACCCTAAACCTAACCCTAAACCTAACCATAACACTAATTCTAACCCTAACTCTACACCCTAAACCTAACACCTAACCCTAACCCTAAACGTGACAATAACCCTACACCCTAAACCTAACAACTAACCTTAACCATAACCCTAACCCGAACCGTAAACCCTAAGACCTAACCCTAACTATATCGCCAACCCTAACAACTAACCCTAACACTAAACCTAACCTTAAACCTAACCCCTAACACTAACCATAAAGCTAACCCTACCCCCTAACCCTAACCCTAACCCTGACCCTAACACTGACCCTAAACCCTAAACCGAACCCCTAAACCTAACCCTAAACCTAACCCTAAACCTATCACTAAACCCTAAACCTAACCCTAACACTAACCCTAAACCCTAACACTAAGCTTAATCCCTAACCCTTATGACCCTAACCCTAAACCTAACACTAATTCTAACCCTAACCCTAACCCTAACACTAACCCTAACCCTAACACCTAACACTAACCCTAACCCTAACACCTAACACTAACCCTAACCGTGACAATAACCCTACGCCCTAAACCTAACAACTAACCCTAAACCTAAACCTAACCCTAACCCTAAACATAACCCATAACCCTAAACCTAACCCTAACACTAAACCTAACACTTACCCTAACCCTAAACCTAACCTTAACCCTAACCCTAACCACTAACCCTAATCCTAACCCTAACACTAACACCCAGCCCTAACCCTAAACATGACAATAACCCTACACACTAAACCTAACAACTAACCCTAACCCTAACCCTATCCCTAACCGTAAACCCTAAGCCCTAACCCTAACCCTATCCCTAACTTTAAAAACTAACCCTAACCCTAAACCTAACCTTAAACATAACCCCTCACACTAACCATAAAGCTAACCCTACCCCCTAACCCTAACCCTAACCCTAACCCTGACCCTAACAGTGACCCTAAACCCTAAACCGAAACCCTAATCGCAACCCTAACACTAACCCTATACCTAACCTTAAACCTATCACTAAACCCTAAACCTAACACTAACACTAAACCTAAAGCCTAACACTAAGCCTAATCCCTAACACTAATGACCCTAACCCAAACCCTAACACTAATTCTAACCCTAACCCTAACCCAAACCCTAATCCTAACCCTAACCCTAACACCTAACACTAACCCTAACCGTGACAATAACCCTACACACTAAACCTAACAAATAACCCTAACCCTAAACCAAACCCTAAACCTAACCCTAAACCTAACCTTAACCCTAACCCTAACCCTAACCCTAACCCTAACCCTAACACTAACCCAAAACCTAACCCCTAACCCTAACCCTAACCCTAAACGTAACCCATAAACCTAACCCTAACCCTAACACTAAACCTAACCCTTACCCTAACCCTAAACCTAACCCTAAACCTAACACATACCCTAATCCTAAACCTAACCCTAACTCTAAAACTAATCCTAATCCCTAACCCTATCCGTAACCCTGATCCTAACCCTAACCCTAACCCTAATCCTAACCCTAACCCTAACCCTAACCCTAACCCGAACCTTAACCCTAACCATAAAACTAATTCTAACCCTAACTCTACACCCTAAACCTAACACCTAACCCTAACCCTAAACGTGACAATAACCCTACACCCTAAACCTAACAACTAACCCTAACCATAACCCTAACCCGAACCGTAAACCCTAAGACCTAACCCTAACTATATCGCCAACCCTAACAACTAACCCTAACCCTAAACCTAACCTTAAACCTAACCCCTAACACTAACCATAAAGCTAACCCTACCCCCTAACCCTAAACCTAACACTGACCCTAACACTGACCCTAAACCCTAAACCGAACCCCTAAACCTAACCCTAAACCTAACCCTAAACCTATCACTAAACCCTAAACCTAACCCTAACACTAACACTAAACCCTAACACTAAGCTTAATCCCTCACCCTAATGACCCTAACCCTAACCCTAACACTAATTCTAACCCTAAACATAACCCTAAAACTAACCCTAACCCTAACACCTAACACTAACCCTAACCCTAACACCTAACACTAACCCTAACCGTGACAATAACCCTACACCCTAAACCTAAAAACTAACCCTAAACCTAAACCTAACCCTAACACTAAACCTAACCCATAACCCTAAACCTAACCCTAACACTAAACCTAACACTTACCCTAACCCTAACCCTAACCTTAACCCTAACCCTAACCACTAACCCTAATCCTAACCCTAAAACTAACACCTAACCCTAACCCTAAACGTGAAAATAACCCTACACACTAAACCTAACAACTAACCCTAACCCTAACCCTATCCCTAACCGTAAACCCTAAGCCCTAACCCTAACCCTATCTCTAACCTTAAAAACTAACCCTAACCCTAAACCTAAACTTAAACATAACCCCTCACACTAACCATAAAGCTAACCCTACCCCCTAACCCTAACCCTAACCCTAACCCTGACCCTAACACTGACCCTAAACCCTAAATCGAAACCCTAACCCCAACCCTAACACTAACCCTAAACCTAACCCTAATCCTAACCCTAAACCCTAACCCTAATATTAAACCAACACTTAAACCTAACCCTAAGCCTAAGCCTAAGCCTAACCCTAAACCTAATACCTAACCCTAACCCTAACCCTAACCCTAACCCTAAACCTAACCCTAACACTAACACTTACCCTAACACTAAGTCTAAACCCCAAACCTAACACTAACACTAACCCTAAACCTAACCCCAAACCCTAACACTAACACTAACCCTACACACTAACCCTAACCGTAAACCTAACCCTAAACCTAAGCCTAAAACTAAAACTTACTCTAACCCTAACCCTAACACTAAATGTAAAACCTATACTTAACCTTAATACTTACCATAACCCTAAACCCTAAACCTAAACCTAAACCCAACCTTAACCCTATCCCTAAACCTAAACCTAACCCTAACCCTAATCCTAAACTTAAAACTAAACCTAATCATAAACCTAAACCTAACCCTAAACCTAATCCCTAACCCTAACCCCAAACCTAACCCCAATAAAGCTAACCCTAACCCTAACCCCTAACCCTAACCCTAACGCTAACCCTACCCCCTAACCCTAACGCTAACACTAACCCTAACACCTAAACCTAAAACTATGCCTAACCCTAACACTAACCCTAACCATAATACCTAAACCTAAACATAAACCTAACCCTTAACCCTAATCCTGACCCTAATCCTAAACCAAACGCTAACCCCTAACCTTAACCCTAACCCTAACCCTAACCCTAACCCTAACCTAACCCTATGCCTAAACCTAACACTAACCCTAACACTAATACCTAAATCTAACACTAACCCTAACTCTAACCCTAACCCTAACCACTAACCCTAATCCTAACCCTAAAACTAACACCTAACCGTAACCCTAATGATAACCCTACCCCCTAACTCTAAAAGTAATCCTGACCCTAACCCTAACCCTAACCCTAACCCTAACCCTAACCCTAACCCTAACCCTAACCCTAACCTAACCCTAACCCTAACCCTAACCCTAACCCTAACCCTAACCCTAACCCTAACCCTACACCCTAACCCTAACCCTAAACACTAACACTAAGCCTAATCCCTAACCCTAATGACCCTAACCCTAACCATAACACTAATTCTAACCCTAACCCTAACCCTAACCCTAAACGTGACAATAACCCTACGCACTAAACCTAACAACTAACCCTAACCTTAACCCTAACCCTAACCGTAAACCCTAAGCCCTAACCCTAACTCTATCCCTAACCTTAAAAATTAACCCTAACCCTAAACCTAACCTTAAACATAACATCTAACACTAACCATAAAGGTAACCCTACCCCCTAACCCTAACCCTAAACCTAACCCTGACCCTAACACTGACCATAAACCCTAAACCGAACCCCTAACCCCAACCCTAACCCTAACCCTAAACCTAAACCTAAACCTATCACTAAACCCTAAACCTAACCCTAACACTAATCCTAAACCCTAACACTAAGCCTAATCCCTAACACTAATGACCCTAACCCAAACCCTAACACTAATTCTAACCCTAACCCTAACCCAAAACCTAACCCTAAACCTAACCCTAACACCTAACACTAACCCTAACCGTGACAATAACCCTACACACTAAACCTAACAAATAACCCTAACCCTAAACCAAATCCTAAACCTAACACTAAACCTAACCTTAACCCTAACCCTAATCCTAACCCTAACCCTAAACACTAACCCTAATCCTAACCCTAACTCTAACCCTAACGCTAACACTAACCCAAAACCTAACCCCTAACCCTAACCCTAACCCTAAACGTAACCCATAACCCTAACCCTAACACTAACAATAAACCTAACCCTTACCCTAACCCTAACCCTAACCCTAACCCTAACCCTAAACCTAACCCTTACCCTAACACTAAACCTAACCCTAACTCTAAAACTAATCTTAATCCCTAACCCTAACCGTAACCCTAATCCTAACACTAACCCTAACCCTAACCCTAACCCTAACCCTAACCATAACACTAATTCTAACCCTAACTCTACACCCTAAACCTAACACCTAACCCTAACCCTAACCGTGACAATAACCCTACACCCTAAACCTAAAAACTAACCCTAAACCTAAACCTAACCCTAACCCTAAACCTAACCCATAACCCTAAACCTAACCCTAACACTAAACCTAACACTTACCCTAACCCTAACCCTAACCTTAACCCTAACCCTAACCACTAACCCTAATCCTAACCCTAAAACTAACACCTAACCCTAACCCTAAACATGACAATAACCCTACACACTAAAACCTAACAACTAACCCTAACCCTAACCCTATCCCTAACCGTAAACCCTAAGCCCTAACCCTAACCCTATCCCTAACATTAAAAACTAACCCTAACCCTAAACCTAACCTTAAACATAACCCCTCACACTAACCATAAAGCTAACCCTACCCCCTAACCCTAACCCTAAACCTAACACTGACCCTAACACTGACCCTAAACCCTAAACCGAAACCATAACCGCAACCCTAACATTAACCCTAAACCTAAATCTAAACCTATCACTAAACCCTAAACCTAACCCTAACACTAATCCTAAACCCTAACACTAAGCCTAATCCCTAACACTAATGACCCTAACCCAAACCCTAACACTAATTCTAACCCTAACCCTAACCCAAACACTAACCCTAACCCTAACCCTAACACCTAACACTAACCCTAACCGTGACAATAAAACTACACCCTAAACATAACAAATAACCCTAACCCTAAACCAAACCCTAACCCTAACCCTAAACCTAACCTTAACCCTAACCCTAATCCTAACCCTAACCCTAAACACTAACCCTAATCCTAACCCTAACCCTAAACACTAACCCTAATCCTAACCCTAACTCTAACACTAACGCTAACACTAACCCAAAACCTAACCCCTAACCCTAACGCTAACCCTAAACGTAACCCATAACCCTAACCCTAACCCTAACCCTAAACCTAACCCTTACCCTAATCCTAAACCTAACCCTAACTCTAAAACTAATCCTAATCCCTAACTCTATCCGTAACCCTAATCCTAACCCTAACCCTAACCCTAACCCTAAACCTAACCCGAACCTTAACCCTAACCATAAAACTAATTCTAACCCTAACTCTACACCCTAAACCTAACACCTAACCCTAACCCTAAACGTGACAATAACCCTACAACCTAAACCTAACAACTAACCCTAACCCTAACCCTAACCCGAACCGTAAACCCTAAGACCAAACCCTAACTATATCGCCAAACCTAAAAACTAACCCTAACCCTAAACCTAACCTTAAACCTAACCCCTAACACTAACCATAAAGCTAACCCTACCCCCTAACCCTAACCCTAATCCTAACCCTAACCCTAACCCTAAACCTATCACTAAACCCTAAACCTAACCAACACTAATCCTAAACCCTAACACTAAGCCTAATCCCTAACACTAATGACCCTAACCCAAACCCTAAAACTAATTCTAACCCTAACCCTAACCCAAAACCTAACCATAACCCTAACCCTAACCCTAACACCTAACACTAACCCTAACCGTGACAATAACCCTACACCCTAAACCTAACAAATAACCCTAACCCTAAACCAAACACTAAACCTAACCCTAAACCTAAACTTAACCCCAACCATAATCCTAACCCTAACCCTAAACACTAACCCTAATCCTAACCCTAACTCTAACCCTAATGCTAACACTAACCCAAAACCTAACCCCTAACCCTAACCCTAACCCTAAACGTAACCCATAACCCTAACCCAAACCCTAACACTAAACCTAACCCTCACCCTAACCCTAACCCTAACCCTAACCCTAACCCTAAACCTAAACCTTACCCTAACACTAAACCTAACCCTAACTATGAAATTAATCCTAATCCTAACCCTAACCGTAACCCTAATCCTAACCCTAAACCTAACCCTAACCCTAACCCTAACCCTAACCATAACACTAATTCTAACCCTAACTCTACACCTTAAACCTAACACCTAACCCTAACCCTAAACGTGACAATAAACCTACACCCTAAACCTAACAACTAAACCTAACCCTAGCCCCTAACCCTAACCCTAACCTTAACCGTAACCCTAACCCTGACCCTAACACTGACCCTAAAACCTAAACCGAACCCCTAACCCTAACCCTAAACCTAACACTAAACCTAACCCTAAACATATCACTAAACCGTAAACCTAACCCTAACACTAACAATAAACCCTAACATAAAGCCTAATCCCTAACCCTAATGAACCTAACCCTAACCCTAACCCTAACCCTAACCCTAACCCTAACCATAACACTCATTCTAACCCTAACTCTACACACTAAACCTAACAACTAACCCTAACCCTAAACGTGACAATAACCATACACCCTAAACCTAACAACTAACCCTAACCCTAAACCTAAACTTAACCCTAACCCTAACCCTAAACCTAAATCTAACCCTAAAAATATCACTAAATCCTACACCCTAACACTAACCCTAAACCCTAACACTAAGCCTAATCCCTAAACCTAATGACCCTAACCCTAAACATAACACTAATTCTAACCCTAAATCTACACCCTAAAACTAACACCTAACCCTAACCCTAAACGTGACAATAACCCTACACCCTAAACGTAACAACTAACCCTAACCCTAACCCTAACCCTGACCCTAACACTGACCCAAAACACTAAACCGAACCCCTAAACATCACCCTAAACCTAACCCTAAACCTAACACTAAATCTATCACTAAACCCTAAACCTAACCCTAACACTAACACTAAACCCTAACATAAAGCCTAATCCCTAACCCTAATGACCCTAACCCTAACCCTAACCCTAACCCTGACCCAAACACTGACCCTAAACACTAAACCGAACCCCTAAACCTCACCCTAAACCTAACCCTAAACCTAACACTAAATCTATCACTAAACCCTAAACCTAACCCTAACACTAACACTAAACCCTAACATAAAGCCTAATCCCTAACCCTAATGACCCTAACCCTAACCCTAACCCTAACCCTAACCCTAACCCTAACACCTAACCCTAACCCTAACCGTGACAATAACCTTACATCCTAAACCTAGCAACTAACCCTAACCCTAAACCTAACCCTAAACATAACCTTAACCCTAACCCTAACCCTAGCCCTAACCCTAAACACTAACCCTAATGCTAACCCTAACTCTAACCCTAACACTAACCCAAAACCTAACACCTAACACTAATCCTAACCCTAAACCTAACCCATAATCCTAACCCTAACCCTAACCCTAAACCTAACCCTAACCCTAACCCTAACCCTAACACTAACCCAAAACCTAAGCCTAAGCCTAACCCTAACCCTAACCCGAACCGTAAAACCTAAGACATAACCCTAACTATATCGCCAACCCTAACAACTAACCCTAACCCTAAACCTAACCTTAAACGTAACCCCTAACACTAACCATAAAGCTAACCCTACCCCCTAACCCTAAACCTAACACTGACCCTAACACTGACCCTAAACCCTAAACCGAACCCCTAAACCTAACCCTAAACCTAACCCTAAACCTATCACTAAAACCTAAACCTAACCCTAACACTAACCCTAAACACTAACACTAAGCTTAATCCCTAACCCTAATGACCCTAAATCTAACCCTAACACTAATTCTAACCCTAAACCTAACCCAAACACTAACCCTAACCCTAACACCTAACATTAACCCTAACCGTGACAATAACCCTACACACTAAACCTAACAACTAACCCTAAACCTAAACCTAATCCTAACCCTAAACCTAACCCATAACCCTAAACCTAACACTAACACTAAACCTAACACTTACCCTAACCCTAACCCTAACCTTAACCCTAACCCTAACCACTAACCCTAATCCTAACCCTAAAACTAACACCTAACCCTAACCCTAAACGTGAAAATAACCCTACACACTAAACCTAATAACTAACCCTAACCCTAACCCTATCCCTAACCGTAAACCCTAAGCCCTAACCCTAACCCTATCCCTAACCTTAAAAACTAACCCTAACCCTAAACCTAACCTTAAACATAACCCCTCACACTAACCATAAAGCTAACCCTACCCCCTAACCCTAACCCTAACCCTAACCCTGACCCTAACACTGACCCTAAACCCTAAACCGAATCCCTAACCCCAACCCTAACACTAACCCTAAACCTAACACTAAACCTATCACTAAACCCTAAACCTAACCCTAACACTAATCCTAAACCCCAACACTAAGCCTAATCCCTAACACTAATGACCCTAACCCAAACCCTAACACTAATTCTAACCCTAACCCTAACCCAAACCCTAACCCTAACCCTAACCCTAACCCTAACACCTAACACTAACCCTAACCGTGACAATAACCCTACACCCTAAACCTAACAAATAACCCTAACCCTAAACCAAACACTAAACCTAACCCTAAACCTAAACTTAACCCAACCCTAATCCTAAACCTAACCCTAAACATTAACACTAATCCTAACCCTAACTCTAACCCTAACGCTAACACTAACCCAAAACCTAACCCCTAACCCTAACCCTAACCCTAAACGTAACCCATAACCCTAACACTAACCCTAACCCTAAACCTAACCCTTACCCTAACCCTAACACTAACCCTAACCCTAACCCTAACCATAACACTAATTCTAACCCTAACTCTACACCTTAAACCTAACACCTAACCCTAACCCTAAACGTGACAATAATCTTACACCCTAAACCTAACAACTAAACCTAACCCTAGCCCCTAACCCTAACCCTAACCTTAACCGTAACCCTAACCCTGACCCTAACACTGACCCTAAACCCTAAACCGAACCCCTAACCCTAACCCTAACCCTAACCCTAAACCTAACACAAAAGCTATCACTAAACCGTAAACCTAACACTAACACTAACACTAACACTCACACTAAACCCTAACATAAAGCCTAATCCCTAAACCTAATGACCCTAACCCTAACCCTAACTCTAATTCTAACCCTAACCCTAACACTAACCCGAACCCTAACACTAACACTAACCCTAACACTAACCCAAACCCTAACCCCTAACACTAACCCTAACCCTAAACCTAACCCATAACCCTAAACCTAACCCTAACCCTAACCGTAAAACCTAAGCACTAACCCTAACCCTATCCCTAACCCTAACAACTAACCCTAATCCTAAACCTAAACTTAAACCTAACACATAACACTAACCATAAAGCTAACCCTACCCCCTAAACCTAACCCTAACCCTGAAGCTAACACTGACCCTAAACCCTAAACCGAAGCCCTAACCCCAACCCTAACACTAACCCTAAACCTAACCCTAAACCTATCACTAAACCCTAAACCTAACCCTAACACTAATCCTAAACCCCAACACTAAGCCTAATCCCTAACACTAATGACCCTAACCCAAACCCTAACACTAATTCTAACCCTAACCCTAACCCAAACCCTAACCCTAACCCTAACCCTAACCCTAACCCTAACACCTAACACTAACCCTAACCGAGACAATAACCCTACACCCTAAACCTAACAAATAACCCTAACCCTAAACCAAACACTAAACCTAACCCTAAACCTAAACTTAACCCAACCCTAATCCTAACCCTAACCTTAAACATTAACACTAATCCTAACCCTAACTCTAACCCTAACGCTAACACTAACCCAAAACCTAACCCCTAAACCTAACCCTAACCCTAAACGTAACCCATAACCCTAACACTAACCCTAACCCTAAACCTAACCCTTACCCTAACCCTAACACTAACCCTAACCCTAACCCTAACCATAACACTAATTCTAACCCTAACTCTACACCTTAAACCTAACACCTAACCCTAACCCTAAACGTGACAATAATCCTACACCCTAAACCTAACAACTAAACCTAACCCTAGCCCCTAACCCTAACCCTAACCTTAACCGTAACCCTAACCCTGACCCTAACACTGACCCTAAACCCTAAACCGAACCCCTAACCCTAACCCTAACCCTAACCCTAAACCTAACACAAAAGCTATCACTAAACCGTAAACCTAACACTAACACTAACACTAACACTCACACTAAACCCTAACATAAAGCCTAATCCCTAAACCTAATGACCCTAACCCTAACCCTAACTCTAATTCTAACCCTAACCCTAACACTAACCCGAACCCTAACACTAACACTAACCCTAACACTAACCCAAACCCTAACCCCTAACCCTAACCCTAACCCTAAACCTAACCCATAACCCTAAACCTAACCCTAACCCTAACCGTAAAACCTAAGCACTAACCCTAACCCTATCCCTAAACCTAACAACTAACCCTAATCCTAAACCTAAACTTAAACCTAACACCTAACACTAACCATAAAGCTAACCCTGCCCCCTAAACCTAACCCTAACCCTGAAGCTAACAGTGACCCTAAACCCTAAACCGAACCCCTAACCCCAACCCTAAAACTAACCCTAAGCCTAAACCTAAACCTATCACTAAACCCTAAACCTAACCCTAACACTAACCCTAAACCCTAACACTAAGCATAATCCCTAACCCTAATGACCCTAACCCTAATCCTAACGCTAATTCTAAACCTAACCCTAACCCTAACACTAACCCTAACCCTAACAACTAAACCTAACCCTAATCGTGACAATAACCTTATATCCTAAACCTAAAAACTATCCCTAACCCTAAACCTAACCATAAACCTAACCCAAAACCTAACCTTAACCCTAACCCTAACCCTAGCCCTAACCCTAAACACTAACCCTAATCCTAACCCTAACTCTAACCCTAACCCTAACACTAACCCAAAACCTAACCCCTAACCCTAACCCTAAACCTAAACATAACCCACAACCCTAACCCTAAACCTAACCCTAACCCTAACCCTAAACCGAACATTAACCCTAACCCTAACCCTAACCCTAACCATAAACACTAACAATAATCCTAACCCTAACTCTAAAACTAACCCTAACACTAATCCAAAACCTAACGCCTAACCCTAACCCTAACCCTAAACCTGACACATAACCCTAAACCTGACCCATAACCCTAATCCTAACCCTAACCCTAACCCTAAACCTAACCCTAAACCTAACCCTAACCCTAACCGTAACAACTAAACCTCATCCTAAACCTAACCTTAACCTAACCCCTAACACTAAACAGAAAGCTTACCCTACCCACTAACCCTAACCCTAATCCTAAACCTAACCCTAACACTAAACCTAAACCTATCACTAAACCCTGAACTTAACCCTAACACTAACCCTAAACCCTAACACTAAGCCTAATCCGTAACCCTACTGACCCTAACTCTAACCCTAAAACTAATTCTAACCCTAACCCTAACCCTAACCCTAACCCTAAACCTAATCCTTACCCTAACCCCA
Organism: Porphyrio hochstetteri; assembly: GCA_020800305.1. NCBI lineage: Eukaryota > Metazoa > Chordata > Aves > Gruiformes > Rallidae > Porphyrio > Porphyrio hochstetteri. The sequence continues at coordinate 47,941,397 of CM036907.1, forward strand.
ACACTAACCCAAATAAACATAACAATAACCCTAACCCTAACCCTAACCCTAAACCTAATCCCAAACCTTAACCCTAACCCTAACCCTAACCCTAACCATAAACCCTAAGCCCTAAACCTAACCCTATCCCTAAAACTAAAAACTAACCCTAACCCTAACCCTAACCCTAACCCTAACCCTAACCCTAAACACTAATCCTAATCCTAACCCTAACTCTAACCCTAACCCTAACACTAACCCAAAACCTAACCCCTAACCCTAACCCTAAACCTAAATATAACCCACAACCCTAACCCTAACCCTAACCCTAACCCTCACCCTAACCCTAACCGAACCCCTAACCCTAACCCTAACCCTAACACTAAAACTAACACTAAAAGAATCACTAAACCCTAAACCTAACCCTAACACTAACCATAAACCCTAACACTAAGCCTAATCCCTAACCCTAATGACCCTAACCCTAACCCTAACACTAATTCTAACCCTAACCCTAACCCTAACCCTAACCCTAACCCTAACCCTAACACCTAACACTAACCCTAACTGTGACAATAACCCTACACCCTAAACATAACAACTAACCGTAAAACTAAACCTAACCCTAAACCTAACCCTAAACCTAACCATAACCCTAAACCTAACCCTAACCCTAACCCTAACCCTAACCCTAACCCTAAACACTAAACCTAATCCTAACCCTAACTTTAACACTAACCCTAACACTAATCCTAAACATAAACCTAAACCTAAACCTGTCACTAAACCCTAAACCTAACCCTAACAGTAACCCTAAACCCTAACACTAAGGCTAATCCCTAACCCTAATGAACCTAACCCTAACCCTAACACTAATTCTAACCCTAACCCTAAACCTAAACCCAACACTAACACCTAATCCTAACCCTAACCCTAACCCTAACCCTAACCATAACCCTAACCCTAACCCTAACCATAAACCCTAAGCCATAACCCTAACCCTATCCCTAACCCAAAAAACTAACACTAACCCTAAACCTAACCTTAAACTTAACCCCTCACACTAACCATAAAGCTAACCCTACCCCCTAACCCTAACCCTAAACCTAACCCTGACCCTAATACTGACCGTAAACGCTAAACCGAACCCCGAACACTAACCATAACCCTAACCATAAACCTAAGCCTAAACCTGTCACTAAACCCTAAACCTAACCCTAACAGTAACCCTAAACCCTAACACTAAGGCTAATCCCTAACCCTAATGACCATAACCCTAAACCTAACACTAATTCTAACCCGAACACTAAACCTAACACTAACCCTAAACCTAACACTAACCCTAACACCTAATCCTAACCCTAACCGTGACAATAACCCTACACCTTAAACCTAACAACTAACCCTAACCCTAACCCTAACCCTAACCCAAACCCTAACCCTAACCCTAACCCTAACAACTATCCCTAATCCTAACCCTAAACCTAACCCATAACCCTAACCATAACCCTAATACTAAACCTAATCCTAACCTTAAATCTAACCCTAACCCTAACCCTAACACTAACCCTAAACACTAACCCTAATCCTAACCCTAACTCTAAAACTAACCCTAACACTAACCCAAAATCTAACCCCTATCCCTAACCCTAACCCTAAACCTAACCCATAACCCTAACCCTAACCCTAATACTAAACCTAACACTTACCCTAACCCTAACCCTAACCCTACCTAACCCTAACCCTAAAGTCAACACTTACCCTAACCCTAAACGTAACCCTAACTCTAAAACTACTCCTAATCCCTAAACCTAACCGTAACCCTAATCCTAACCCTAAACCTAACCCTAAACCTAACCCTAAACATAACCCTAACCCTAAAACTAACCCTAACACTAACCCAAAATCTAAGCCTAACCCTAACCATAACTCTAGCCCTAAATCTAACACTAATTCTGAACCGTAGACCTAAACCTTAACTCTAAACCTACCCCTAACCCTTACACTAACCGTAACCCTAAACCTAACCCTAACCCTAATCCTAACCCTAAACCTAACCCTAAACTAAGCCTAAACATAATCCTAATCCTTATACCTAACCCTAGACCTAACACTAACACTAACACCTAACATTAACCCTAACCCTAAAACCTAACCCTAACCCTAACCCAAACCCTAACCCTAAACCCAACCCTAACGCATCCCTAACCCTAAGCCTATCCCATACCCTAACCCTAACACTAACCCAAATCCTATCATTAAACCTTTCCCTAACCCTAACCCTAACCCTTATCCTGACCCTAAGTTTGAACCCAAACCTTAATGACCCTAAACCTAAACCTAAACCTAAACCTAAAACTAACACAAACCCTAACCCTAACCCTAACCCTAACCCCTAACCCTAACCCTAACCCTAACCCTAACCCTAATGACCATAAATCTAACCCTAATGACCCTAACCCTAACTCTAACGATAATCACTAACCCTAAACCTAACACTAATCCTAACCCTAACCCTATCCCTTACACTAAACCTAACCCTAACCCTAACCCTAACCCTAACCCTAACCCTAATGACCATAAATCTAACCCTAATGACCCTAACCCTAACTCTAACGATAATCACTAACCCTAAACCTAACACTAATCCTAACCCTAACCCTATCCCTTACACTAAACCTAAACCTAAACCTAAACCTAAACCTGATCCTAACCTTAACCCTAACCCTAACCCTAACACTAAACCTAACCCTAACCCTAACCTAACCCTAAACCTAACCCTAACCCAAACCCTAACCCTAACCCTAACCCTAACCCCTAACCCTAACCCTAACCCTAACCCTAAACCTAACCCTAATGACCATAAATCTAACCCTAATAACCCTAACCCTAACTCTAACGATAATCACTAACCCTAAACCTAACACTAATCCTAACCCTAACCGTATCCCTTACACTAAACCTAAACCTAACCCTAAACCTAACCCTAATCTTAACCTTAACCCTAACCCTAACCCTATCCACAACCGTAACCCTAATCCTATCCCTAAACTTAACCCCTAACACTAACCCTAACCCTAACCCTAACCCGAACACTAACCCCTAAACCTAACCCTAACCCTAACACTAACCCTAACCCTAACCCTAACCCCTAACCCTAACCCTAACCCTAACACTAACCATAAACCGAACCCTAACCCTAACGCTAACACTACCTCTAAGTCTAACCTGAACACTAAGCCTAACCTAACCCTAACCCTAACCTAAATCCTAACTTTAACGCTAAGCATAACCCTAACCCTAAACCATAAAACTAACTCTAAAACTAACCCTTACCCTACCCTAACACTTCCCCTAATACTAACCCTAACACCTAACCCGATCCTTAACCCTAAACCTTAACCTAACCATAACAGTAACCCTAATCCTAACACGTAACCCTAAATCTAACCCTAAAACTAACAGTAAACATAACCCTAACCCTAACACTTACACTAACCCTAACATTAACCCTCACCCTAAGCCTAACCATAACTCTAACCCTAACCCTAAACCGTAGCGCTTAACTCTAAGCCTAACCATAACCCTAAACCAAAATCCTAAACCTAACCCTAACACTCACCCTCACCCAATCACAACTCTAATCCTAACCCTAAACCTCACACTAACCTTAACCACTAACCATAACCATAACCATAACGCTAACCCTAAAACATAAACCTAACTCTAACCCTAACCCTACCCTAACCCTTCCCCTAACACCAACCATAACGCCTAACCCTAACCCTAAACCTAACCCTAACCCTAAACCTAACCCTAACCCTCAACCTGACACAACCATAATCCTAACCCTAAACCTCACCCTAACCTTAACCTCTAACCCTAACCCTATACCTAACCCTTACCCTAACCCTAACCCTAAACCATAAACCTAACTCTAACCCTAACCCTAACCCTACCCTAACCCTTCCCCTAACACCAACCCTAACACCTAACCCTAACCCTAAACCTAACCCTTACCCTAACCCTAAACCCTAAACCTAACCCTAACCCTAACACTTATACTAACCCTAACATTAACCCTAACCCGAAGCCTAAACCTAACCCTAACCCTAACCCTAACCCTAACCCTAACCCTAATCCTAACCCTTAACCTAACCCTTACCCAAATCCCAACCCTTACACTAAACATAACCCTAACCCTCACCCTAACACAACCACAATCCTAACACTAAACCAAACCCTAAACTTAACCCCTAACACTAACCCTAACCCTAACCCTAACCCTAACCCTAACCCTAACCCTAACCGTAACCCTAATCCCTAAGCCGAACCCTAACCCTAACTCCAACCCTAAACCCTAAAACGAACCCTAAGCCAATCCTAACCATAATCCTAACGCTAAAACTAACACTAACCCTAACCTTGAACCGAAAACCTAATCCTAAACCTAACCCTAACACTAAACACTAACCCTAAACTTAACAGTAACCCTAAACCTAACGTAAACACGAACCCTAACCCCTAACCCTAACCCCTAAAAGAAACACCAAACATAAACCTATACCTAAACCATAAAATTAACCATAACCCTAACCCTAATATTAACCCTAACCCCTAAACTTATCCCTAACCCTAACCCTAAACCCTAACCCTAACCCTAAAACTAACCCTTCCCCTAACACCAACCCTAACACCTAACCCTAACCCTAAATCCAAACCTAACCCCTAACCATAACACTAACCCTAACCCCTAAACCTAATCCTAATCCTAACACTAACAATAAACCTATCCCTAAACCTTAATACTAATCCTAAACCTAGCCCTAACACTTACCCTAGCCCTTACCCTAATCCTAAATCTAACCCTAACCCTAACCCTAAAACAAACCATAACCCTAACTACTAACCCTTACCCTAAACCGAAACCTAACCCTAACCCTAACCCTAACCCTAACACTAACCCTAACCCTAACATCTAGCCCTAAACCTAACCCTAACCCTTACCGTAACCTTAAACCTAACACTAACACGACACTAATCCTAACCCTATAACTAACCCTAACCCTAACTCTAACCCCTAATCCTAACCCTAACTCTAACCATAACCATAACCCCTAACACTAACCCTAACGCTAACCCTAACCAAAAACCCTAATCCTAACCCTAAAGACAACACTAACCCTAACCCTAAACCCTAACCCTAAACAGAACCCTAACCCTAACACTAACCCTGATCATAACTCTAACCCTAACCCTAACACTAAAACTAACACTAAACCCTAAACCTAATCCGAACCATAACCAGAACCCTAACCCTAACACTAACACTAACCCTAACCCTTACACTAAAACCAACCGTAAGCCTAACCCCTAACACTAACCCTAAGCCTAACCATTAACTCTAGCTCCTAATCCTAACCCTAAGACTAACCCTAACCCTCACCCTAACCCTAATCCCTAACCCTAAACCGAACACTAATCCTAACCCTAACCCTAACCCTAAACCTAACCATAACCGTAACCCCTAAAACTAAACCTAATGCTAAGTCCTAACCCTAAACCTAACCCAAAAACTTAGCCTAAACCTAACCCCTAAACCTAAACCTAACACTAATCCTAACAATAAACGTAACACTTACCCTAACCCTACACCTAAACACTAACCCTAACCCTACCCCTAACCCTAACCCTAACACTTACCCTAACCCTAAACCTAAACACTAACCCTAACCCTAACACTAAAACTAACACTAACCCCTAAACCTAATCCGAACCATAACCCGAACCCTAACCATAACATTAACACTAACCCTAACCATTACACTAAAACCAACCGTAAGCCTAACACCTAACACTAACCTTAAGCCTAACCAGTAAATCTGGCTCCTAACCCTAACCCTAAGACTAACCCTAACACTCACCTTAACCCTAATCCCTAACCCTAAACCGAACACTAAACCTAACCCTAACCCTAACTCTAACCCTAACCCTAACCATAAGCGTAACCCCTAAACCTAAACCTAACACTAATACTAACAATAAACGTAACACTTACACTAACCCTACACCTAAACACCTACCCTAACCCTAACACTAACCCTAACCCTAACACTAAACCTAACACTAATCCTTAACAGTAACCCTAACCCTAACTCTAACCCTAAGCCAAAACCTAAATATAACCATAACCGTAACAATAACCCTAACCCTAAAACTAACACTAAACCAAATCCTAAACCATAACCCTAACCCTAACCCCCCTAACCCTAGCCTTAACCCTAAACCTAACACGAACCCTAATCATAAACCTAATGCCAAACCAAATACTAATCCTATCCCAAAAGCTAACCCATAACACTAACCCTAAACCTAACCCTAACCATAACCCTAACCCTGACCCTAACCCCCCAAACCCTAAAACAAATCCTAACCCTAACCCTAACCCTAACCCTAAACCTAAACCTAAACGTCACCCTAACCCTAATACTAACGCTAAACCTAACCCTAACCCTAACACTAACCCTAACCCCTAAAACAAAACAAAACCTTAAACCTAAACCTAACCCTAATCCCTCAACCTAATCCTAATCAAAACAACTAATACTTAACCCCTAACCCTAACCCTAACACTAAACTTAACCCTAAGCCAAACCCTAACCCTCACCCTAACCCTAACACTAACCTTAACCATAAGCCTAACCCTAACACTAACCCTAACCCTAACCCTAAACTGAAAACCTAACCCTAAACCTAACCCTAACACTAAACCTAAATACTAAACCTAACGCTAACACTAACCCTAACCCTAACACTAACCCTAACCCTAAAACTAACCGTAACACCTAAACGCGAATCCGAACCCTAACCCTAACCCTAAACATAACCCTAACCCTAACCCTAACCCGTAAGCCTAACCCATAACACTAACCCTAAGCCTAACCAGTAACTCTAGCTCCTAACCATAACCCTAAGACTAACCCTAAACCTCACCCTAACCCTAATCCCTAACCCTAACCATAACCCTAACCCTCAACTAACACTAACCCTAATCCCTAACGCTGAACCGAACCCTAACCCTAACCCTAACCCTAACCCTAACCCTAATCATAAACCTAACGCCATAAAAAATACTAACCCTATCCCTAACCCTACCCCCTAACATTAACCCTAAACCTAACACTAACCTTATCCCTAACCCTAACCCTAATCCTGACCCTAACCCTAACCCTAACACTAACCCTGACCCCTAACACAAAACAAAAACTTAACCCTAAACCTAACCCTAATACGTAAACCTAATCCTAATCCAAACAACAAATACTACACCCCTAACCCTAACCCTAACCCTAACCCTAACCCTAAGCCTCTAAACCTAAACATAACCCTAACCCTAACCCTAACCCTAACCCTAAACCGAACTCCTAACCCTAACCCTAAACCTAAACCTAACCCTAATCCTAATCCCAACCCTTACCCTGAACCTAATCCTAACCCTCACGCTAACCCTAACCCCTTCCCTAACCCTAACCAGTAAAACTAACACTAATGCAAACCCTAACCAAAAAACCTAACCCTAACCCTAAACCTGACACTAACCCTAAACCTAACACCTAATCCTAATCCTAAGCCATGACCCTAGCCCTAATTCCTAACCCTAAACTTAACCCTAATTCTAACCATAACCATAATGATACTAACACTAACCCTAACACTAATTCGAAACCTAAACCTAACCCTAACCCTAACCCTAACCCTAACCCGAACCCTAACACTTACCCTAACCCTAACACTTACGCAACCATAACGCTTAACCCTAATCCTAACCCTAACCCGAAAATTAACCCTAACCCTAACAACTAACCCTAAACCGAAGCCTAACCCTAACTCTAGCCATTAACCTAACCCTAACCCTAACACTAACACCTAACCCTAACCCTAACACTAACCATAACCCTTACCCTAACCCAAATACTAACCATAACCCTAAACCCTAAACCTAACCCTAAACTCTAACCCTAATCCTGACCCTAACCCAACTCTAACTCTAAATCCTAACACTAACTCTAACCCCTAAATATAACCCTAGCACTAAA